>JAPYYT010001756.1:0-23648 GCA_030522565.1 Ceratosolen corneri
AGCGGTGTCCTTCCTCCCCCCGGCCGCCGCCGTCAACGGCAAGCTCGCGCGGCCCCGCCATGATCCAAGTGTAAGATCTTACTTAGATCATGTACACCGCGTGCTCGTGAATTACGACGCAGTATAGTAAATGAACACGAGGTTCATCTCTCTCTCCCTCTCTCTCTCTCTCTCACTCTCTCCCTCTCTGCCTCTCTCTCCTCTCTCACTCACTCACTCACTCTCTCTCTCCTCCCTATGTCTGGTACATTCGCCCCTCCGCCGCCGCCGCGGCGTCTGATCCTTGCCGTGGAAACGTGAGCGAGAGAGAGAGAGAGAGAGATTGAGTGAGTGAGTGAGTGAGTGAGTGAGAGAGTGAGTGAGAGAGAGAGAGAGAGAGCACGACTTTACCGACGGAGGCAACGACCGCAGCCACTATCAAGGCGAGTTTCGTACGACTCTGATTTAACCTGTTTTAACAAAAGTTTCGAGGGCTCGGTGCGTTTAATGAATCTGCCGAGGTGCGAGAATAATTGTTTATGTGCGAATCTAATAATGTGGAGGGCTGCTGGCATCATAGGGCCGACACAAACACTAATTTTATAAGACTAATTTCTAAACAACCAAATCTATCATTCATGGCAATATTGCTACTACGCCTCGTGGAAACGGGGCTTCGGAGGGTCTTCGAGTGGCTTTATAGGAAATCGTCAAATGTTGATTTGACTAATACTACGAGTATCGCAAAACGTCGTAGCTAAGCTACGTATTCGGCTAAAATTGCACACTCGCATTATTATTGAACGATGTATGTAATAAGGTGGCTACTTGTACGTAGTTAAGGTAAATCTAGAGATTTATACTGATTGACAAAATGCTTATTACTGGCAATATGTTTTCTTCGTCCTTTTCAATTCAGTCGCATGAATGTAAGCCATTTAATCTCGCTTCTCATTTTGCTTTTGGATGCTTAATAATACACATTAAATTCCACGAAATACTACAATTAATGCGAAGTTTAAAATTACATTCAATTAATAAATAACATATGATTGACTACGCTACAAGTTAGGAAAGAAAGTAATGGCTTTACTGCCATTCTAGTTGATTAATTATGATGGAAATGAAGATCTCATCATAAGTATTGTGGCACTTGTAGGTTTTTTACAAACAGTAATTACAGAAACCCGAACTCAAATATATTTTATTTATTTGCTCATATCTATTACGTATAATATATCAATGGTGATTATGGTATGTTGTTCGATCACATATTTAAAACATATATTATCAACGTGCAATATCACGTCCACGCAAAAAAAAGTCACAAAAACTTTCATCTGCACTATTACTTTGTTATAATATTTGTTATAAACACAGATTGCAATTGTAAATCTTAATTGAGTTGTTGTTATCAAGAATAATGAAGAGAAATGAAGCAAAAAAATTACATTTATCGATAATAAATACTTCCATTTATTAAACAGCTCGTCTTATAATAGTAAATCGAGGCGAATAACAAGTATCCCATAAAAATCAGTGTCAAAGTACAGAAAAAAATAAATGTTTCTACGAAAGGTGAAATTAAAGGCAAACTGTCACAGTCGGAATACACACACTTTACCAAAAGATTTATAAAAAAGAAAAAAACTCAACCAATTAGATGGGCCTTTGAGAATTCAATGAAATTCAAAATAATTAAAAATCATTAGATCAGCCATAAAGAGTAATAATAATAATTGAGTGTAAGAAACAGATGGACTTATTTGTACTTTAATGTCCACGTACCCGTTTTTAAAACGGTTGCACAATTGGGCGCATTACTTTGCTTATATTATTAAGCGGGCTCCACGTCAATATGCAATTCAAATTATTAATTGACTCTGGGCCGAAAGCTAGCTGACATTTTAAAGTGCACACTTGACCATAAGCACCATTAACGAATAACGCACACCGCTTTAAATCACCATTACGAAGTCATTAATTGAATAGGGAGAAAAAAATCCGTTTTCCTCCTAGTTTTCTCCTCAGACCTCAAACTGCACGTTCGACCAACTAATCACTACTGCACTCCAGCTTGAAGCTAAGCGCTGAAAATTGTTGAAAATATCGAAAGCGTCCGAGCTTCGCCCTATTCGCCCCCCAAACAATTAGGAGACAACTCCATTAAGTCGAGTCAATGAAATTCGCTTGGCCGGGCGAATTTACATATTGAATTATCATACTTTTATTCGAGCGTGTCTCACACGAATTTTACACTAATTTCAGCTCAAGCGTTCCTAGAGGCGCGTGCAAATAAGGCTCGTTTACCGTGAAATGACAAGAACAGATTTTATACGGTGCTAACGATAATGCAAATTTAGCATCACCGAAGGCGCACTCGCATCTGCCGCCTCCACGTCCAGGGCAATGGCGAAGATGTATTTAATTGCCGATAAAATTATAGAAAGTTTTATAAGGAAAGAAAGGAGGCAACACGCGGCGCGGCGCTATTACAGTGGCGCATGCATTGTTGCAGCGACGCAAGATGGCGCTGACTCGACGGTAATTACGCGCTCGTCTTTGGCGCGCGGCGACTCCAAGTCAGCAGCAGACAGAGGAGACACACACACGGACGCACGCCGACCATGTATACACGTGTATATATATATATACAGATGCTGAAGTCGGACGGATTTTTCTCATTCTTTAGCCGATGCGGCTTCATCGTCGCTGGCTCCGAATCATCAAACTGCGAGAGGTTAAGCGACACGGAGCCGGCAGAAGCTGCCGAAGGAGCCCGCAGTCTCGCGGGCAGGCCTGAATACCCACATACCACGAGAGACCGTTCGAATTTCAAGTAGCCTTCGCTTTATATAAAATACCCCGAGGAGGAGTTCATGATCTTGGGGCTGGGAAGCGCATTTCGACGCCTTGAATAATTGATTGACAAATAATCAGAGCTGCGCCGGCTCGACCGCTCGCTCGCTCGCTCAGCCCTGTCAATTACGGCGCTCTTACGGCGGTCTCGCGCCGGTCACGTTACGGTGGCTCATGACCCCGTCGGCACCGCCGGATAAATATATAATATCCTAATGGCGCAAGGGGCGAGCACACCTCAAGAGCGACTGCTCGTCGTCACTTGCTGGCAAAACAATGGCCTGTTTTACGGACCGTTGGCGCGCGCGCGCGCCGCCGCCGCCCAATACACTCCCAGACACTCGGGATACACAAATGGGATAGGGCGGCGAAGGAGGATGGGAGGGGGGGAAGCGATGACGAGGACGTCTTGGTGGTGAGGCCTTGAGGATGGGACGTCGGGTGTCGAGAGGAGCTACTGTTGACTGTGACCGCGTGTGCACGCTCGCTCACGTATCTTGCGAGGGACGACGCGTAAGCGCGCATGTGTTGGTTAGCCCGAGCACGTCATCGAGATTTTGGCAAAGGTCGACGCACTTGGGCTGCGATTCTTTTACTCTTTACCTTTTAGCTCTCGGTGGCGTTCAAAACAATACTCCCGTAATGTCATTCTAAATTTATAGATAGCATTATGAGGTGCGCTTATTTTTCGAGTGCGCTCTTCTGGTGTTAGAAGAGAGCGGAATGGGCGGGGTTGGGGGACGGGGGAATGCTGTTTTGTGCCGCGTTTTACGCTTCGACTTTTATTCTTTGGCCAAAGTGAAAGTGCATTTGAGGGTGAATTGTCGAGGAAAAACAGGAAGAGCAAAGTTAAAAATAAAAAATTAACTTTTTTACCTGACGAGTTCTTAGGTTCGAATGTCATTATGCGACGATTTTAACTAAAGATACTCAATAGGTTATTGTTTAAAAAGAAAAAAAAAAGGACAAAATTCGTAGTAGCTTCCTGTATGCCCTGTTCTAATAATCTGTTTTCTTTTTCCTTTTGTGAACGTCGAATATACGAGATATCATTCAATTTTGTATCCATACGATTAAAGATCCCACGGACTGAATGAAATTTCAATTTTTCCTCAAACCTAGTTATAATGACTTTTATTTTTTATTCTACACGAGAATAGTCAATTAGCCTAGCGTACGACAATTTGAGTAATAGATTGAAAAGAATTGTTTTTAATCCTCCTGAACATTGTAATATTATGATAATTTTCAAACGTACATATTTTATTTTTTATTTTATTTTAATTAACTCACCGATAACCCGCAAAAACAAAGAATTTTGAAATCAATAATACTAGTAATAGAAGCAATTAAAAGACGTTTAGAAATTAAGAGTGTGCCAATAGAGATTCGAATGTGAATTTAAAATATGACCATTTCCTCGTTATTAGCTGGAATTTTGCATAAATAATTTACAAAAATTCTTGTCATAGTTTGTGAAATATTATAGTTCTAAAAGCTCTTGATGAAAAAAGAAAAGTGTCTTCATCTTTTATTATCAGCTCATATGGTAATAAGATATAATAACTATTTCGAAGAAACTTTCATTATATAAGTGAATGAGAAGGGAAAAAGCTACAAAAATATATATTTCGAGCACGCTTTATGAAAAATGTATAAACTGGAGCATAAATTATATTTAATTTCAGGAAACCTTAATATTAGTATAAATATAAAGATGAACTTTATGATATTAAAATTACTAAAACAAACAGCAAATATACTCTCGTAAGGTGAAGAAATACTTTGAAAATATTATTTACCTCGTAGACGACTGAATGATCCGTTAAAGCTCTGGATTTATTTTAGAGCTGCAAACAAAAAACAAATTTTATTTTATTAAAAACATAAAATAATAATGAATATAAATAGATTGCAAATGTGAGATGACTTTTTGAAAAATTAATATTAGCCCGATGTAAAAGAAAATTGTTAATTCGAATACTAATGGAACTGATTTACCGACCAACAATTATTTATCCCATAAATATTATTATATACATTAATCACCAACTATAAGTTTCATCGAGCATAATGCTATTTAATAATTCTTTAATAGGGATTCTCATCGCGAATTAGAATAATGTAATTAATTCTTGCAAATAGTAGAAAGTGTCTAGTATTGAAACGATATTCAATTTTAATTTATAAGCATTGAATAAATTTGAATAACATTTAATTTACGATATTAGAAAAAACGACAAATTAATTGTGAGTGCATTTGTCATATTGTACATGATAAAATAATTATTAATTCTGTTCTTGGATCGAATCTTGGAATCAATTCAAATCGCGTGTTACTTTCCCGTTACTGTGACGTCACGACGAAACTAGAAAATATTAGAATTATGGAAATGAAAATGTTTCCTATTCTATTCTATCCTATCCTATCCTATGAAACAAATGCGTTCTATTGTATTGTAATCAAATGCATTTCACTTATTTGTGAATTGAAACGATTTGATTTCTTGTTTAAAGACGCATATTCATATCTTATTTTTATTTCTTGTTCTTCAAAAGGCAATTAATATGCTTGTCCTGGTTTTTCGGCATTCTTTACAAAATACGTTTTAGGGCAACAAACAGGGCAAAAAATGACTTTAACGTAAGCACTGTAAAATAGTGCGGATACCTCGGGTAATTAATAAGATACCAGACCAGATTGGTTTTGTTCAAAAGCCAGATTAGTACAGTCATTCTTTTTGGCAATGACTGCAATAACAACTTGGTTACTAAATCAATAACAGGGCTGTATTGCAAGTTTTTGCTGCCAGTTTAATATAGATCTGTATGAGATCCGCAAGCATTGTTGTTATTTGATTAATTTTTAAATATTTAGAAAAATAAAAACAATAAACTAATAACGTGACGTGAATGGGGCTTTTAAGCTGTTGCATTTGACCGCTGAGATATGAACAGAGAAATATATCGATGAATGGAAAAATGAGTGCAATGTAAATAATAAATTATTAATGCACGTGAATAATTGGCCGCGAGAACTGATTGCAAATTTCTTTTATCTCAATTTAATATTCATAATAACATTATCCGAGTGCAACTCTGACAAACACATGCACGCACTAAATGGCTTTGATGCCACGACTTTGATACTAAGACAAAACCAGACATCATTTAATGATTAATTTAAAAGAAGATTGAGTGATGTTTGTTTTTCAAAGTAGAGCCATTGAAATTTGGCAAATAAAAAGAAGAAAAAAAAAAACTTTATTATTACAGCTTTTCTGTCTGCAGCAGCTAGATCCCCGCCACGGCATCCAATGACTTCATAATTAGATTTATCACCTTCCATGCCACTTTATCTGCATGTAGGGCTTTATCAGTGAAACTGAGCATCTCAACGTGAAACTCGGTTAAGTTCTTAAAGCCACACATGACTATTGTCTCTTCAAAGGTCTCAAAGGCTACTACTGCCATAGCCTTTCGCCATTGGCTTTCAAAGCCGAGATACACGTTACTTTCTTACTATCAGCTCAGGGGCGAGAAACTTCATCTTCTCTTTAGTTCCGAGCATAGAGGACACGTATGAAGGGCCTCGACGCGCATTCGAGGCTCGAAATAAATGACCTGCATCCGAAGGCTAAAGGAGCTTTCAATATCGCGAAATGCTTACGTAGGATTAACTTGTCGAGTGCAAGGCACATTATTTATTTGTCAAGTAGATAATCTTGCTGATGCCGTGAATATTGATATAAAGGCTATTTCACTTAAGTAACATAATGGACATTGCCGGCTGAATTCGCCAGCTAAATAGCGTGTATGTTTCACAAACTTGTATGTATCGTGAAATTAATCGACGACTTCTACATTCTCCGGTGTTTAATAAATCGGAAAAACAAATGTCCCCATTAATTATATAAGCTGGCATCATCTTACAACAATACCACAAACGCTACGCACTAAAGTACTTTTATTTTAATTGTTGAATAAATTTAAAGTTTAAATGAATGAAGTTGGCCAGGCTGATCGACAAGGACGCATCAAAATATCCTGTATACAGCTGGCAAATATTTGCCTCAATACCCCCAAAGAATATAAAACGCAAATAATTTACCGCGTCAATCAAGCATATAATCTGAGGTTAAGCCTCGCCTCGTGGCAGATCTCAGCATCTAATCACCAGCGTCCATTCAAGACGACCGAATAAATTCAGTAAATGTACAACAACCACGTAAAAGACTCTCGACAAACGCGGAGAAAATTTCCGGCGGAAAATGTAGAAACGGTAGCCGTGTCGGCGAAGCCAGACAACGGCATTTCACATCAAGACATTCGAGACAGATGCTCCCCCTCCTCTCCCTCTCCCTCTCTCTCAATTCTTTCTCGGTGAAATCGGAACCGCCCTCATGGCGCGAGCATCGATAAGCGACCGATGACACTTGTCCGTATCGCTGCCCGAGCCAAGAAGAAATCGCCCCGAAGGAGTCGAGTCCTGGCGCACGTACGCGCACCGAGACGTCCGGGCGCGCGTGTGTGTTGCAGTGCCCAAAAGGTTTAAAAGCTACATGTCGAGTAGGAAAATGTACCCGCGGCTTTTACCGACTCTCCCTTCACCCCGGCCGCCCCCGCCATCCCGCGATGATCGAATGCAAACGCTATTCCCCGTTCGGTGATGGAGCCTCTCTGTTTTGGGTTGGAAAGTAATGGCTTTGTTGGTTCGGTCGTTATTTGAGAGGCGATTCTGATATTTGTTTATCTCGCAAGCGAAGCGTGCAGTTCAATGAGGACAATCATTGCTTAATATATTGTGAGGCTTGGTGACGGGTAATCTTGGTTATTTGGGAGCCGAAGGAGAGATTTTTTACATCTCACAGTATGGCAATAAGCTCTAGCGAGTCTAGCCAATTTCTCTTTTGATGTAATTTTAAGAAAAGTTCGTTGTTAATTAAAATCATAGGAATGAAAAATCCTATGGGACTTTACATCTGTATGGATTCTGTTTTAAAATTGCAAGGTTAAAATCGTAAGAGCGACGCAATGTGTTGTTGTTGCTTTTTTTTACAAGTGGCATCGAATATTTTTTGAGTTATTAAGATTTTAAATGACCAACACATTTCGAAATTTTATAATTATTGAAGCCCCGTCCTCTTAGGCTTTCAATAAATAAAAGTACTTTTAATATAATATTTAACAATTAAATAGTTTGAAAAATTCATCTGTCATACAGAAAATGACTACAAAAGCATAAAGTGCGTATATATTGTAATTATAATAATACAATTACAATAAATAAAAACAAATACATATAATATTCTTTGTCCATATTCATTTGAAAGATATTCTATTAATACGATTAATTCGTAATGAATAAATATTAATGTTAATATTAATGTCGAACCAAGGCATGTTAATCTCACGTGTATTGGTAATAATTATGGTAATTCAATGTCAAAGAGAAGTTATAATAATGTTTCTCGTATACGAGTCCGGTAAAGTTTAATACACCATTTGTTATAAATCTCTCTATTATAAATATAATTTGAATAAATAGCAATTTGCATTAAGTACGAGGAAATAACTTTTCCTGTCCAGTTAAAAGAGCATTAATTTTAATCGTCGATAACATTTAGATTTACGATTTCGTTTACTTATTAATGAAAAGTACAGTAATGGCTGGAAGACTAGTTTTCTCCGCGTACAATAGTTGGGCTTTCAACGAAATCGAGCGCCATCATTTATCAATTGAATTTTTTCACAATACCAACAATCTCAACTCCTAGCCTAAACATCCTAGATGGTTCGTTAAACGATGAAAAATTCGTGGCCCCCATAGTTGGGGGAGTCGTGAGAAATTAATTGTAGAAATATTCCCGAGGTGGCGCGTAAAAAGGCAAAACAGTGCATCAAGTTATTCTCGACTTCATTTTTGAAATCGGGAGAAGTAAAATTTACAAAATCATTTGGCCACGATCGATCAATGCACGTCAGGTGTACGTCGGGCTTATTGCTTTTAATTTAATCGTTCGGGAGATTTACAACTTGAATTTCAAGTGACTTTTATTCGCGGCGCTTTAAATTCTTTGCGGAAGCTTTTTCGCAACGAGAGCTCACATTTTCTGGGACACACAATGTGACCCAGATGTGCTCAGGTGTCGGCGATCTACGTTACGGCTCTTTAGCCAGTGAAAGCGCGTGCCTTATCCGGTATATTTTTCATTTGTCTGGAACAAAAGCTTGGCGCTAGGAGACGAAGAAGGAAAAAAAAAGTGAATGCATAAAAAATGAAGCGAGTTTCATATGTTTCTCGCTCGCGAAATCTACGTCTCCATAAACATAAAGCGACAATAGCCATATATTATACAAGCTTGTTGGAATATCATTAAGCTGGACGGATCATTAAGCTCTCTCTCACTCTCTCTCTCTCGGTTAATGCTATCTCCGCTTCTCGATGTATAAGCGCACCGCGCGAATCTATCACGGTCCGCATAACAATAATTACTCCTCGCTATTCTCCCCCCCCCCACCCCACCCCGCCACCCCCCTCGCTTCTTCGTCCAGTCGCTGATAAAGTGGCCCACGACGAGTCACCGCAATTTCCCAATTAATGGCGCGAAACATTGGAGCAAAAATGTCTATGGGCCATCGTGCATATCGTGTCGTGGGTCGCTCGCACGAATCGCTTGTCAGGAGCGGCCGTCACGCAACGGCGGCGGCAATTCACCAGCTGAATAAGGAATCGGGCAAATTAGTAAGAGCAGAAAATTAACGAAAAGCCCCACGACACCGCGCCGGTGAATTATCGTCGGCTCGAGCGCGTGAATGCTAAGAGGAAAAAAATCATTCCGTATTCACGCGGACTGACGCGCGGCCACCGTTGTAAACTATACTGTCTCTTCTTCTTCTTCTCCCTCTCTTTCTTCCTTTTCTTATTCTTATTCTTCCTCTACTTCTTCTTCTTATTCTTATTCTTCTTCTACTTCTTCTTCTTCTTCTTCTACTTCTTCTACTTCTTCTTCTTCCTCTCTTTCTTCCTTTTCTTATTCTTATTCTTCCTCTACTTCTTCTACTTCTTCTACTTCTTCTTCTTCTTTTTCTTCTTCTCCCTCTCTTTCTTCCTTTTCTTATTCTTATTCTTCCTCTACTTCTTCTACTTCTTCTACTTCTTCTTCTTCTTCTTCTTCTCCCTCTCTTTCTTCCTTTTCTTATTCTTATTCTACTTCTTCTTCTTCTTCTTCTTCTTCTTCTTCTTTGCTTTCTTAAACTCCCTTTTACCTCCAGCCGCGTCCCTCCCCGCGCTGATGAGGAGTAAGCACGAAAGAGGTAAATTCGTGAAGTAAAGTTGGCAACGCTCCCGCAATAGCGTCGAGTAAGGAGTAACGAGCAGGAAGAGGCGCCAGCGAAGTAGACGCCGCGCGACGCGAACGAGAAGGACGTAGAAGATCGTAGAGGAGAGAGAGTGAGAGAGAAAAAAGGGTTAATGAGAGAGTGAGCGAGTGAGCGAGTGAGCGCGTGAGCGAGATAGTCGGCGGTAATAGAGGGGTGGGGGTGGAGGGGGGAGATAGGCAGGAGAGCGGCGAAGATGGAAGGGTTTCGCGAATACACTCGTTGCAATTTTATTACGACTGGCCACATAATTGACCCCTGTCGGTCATGGAATGCTAATTATCAATCTCTATCTCTCTTTAATTTCCTACATATTTCTCCGCGACTTTTTTTTCTGCTTTGCTGCGCCTACGCACCACACCCCGCGGTATCGTGTGAGGCCGCCGCTTCAACCATTCATTTGTTCGATTCTATTTTCCCGGCGCCATTCTTTCATCTGGCCATTATTCAGTTATCTCTCTCTCTCGTGTACGCGAGCTCTCATATCTTATTCCATTTCCGTGTGCCGTCAGTTTCGTTACATTATTCGAAAGAAGCCCCGACGACGTATATAATAAACGTCTGAATCCAGTACGATATCACGGCTATTAATTGATTGACAATTAATGCGTTAAGAGTGGGAGATTGCGTCATTAGCGAGGGTGGATTCTACTCGTCATTGGCATCTGTTTTTCCTTCGCAAACGATAGATAAATCGTTGGTAATAATGCCACTTGTGGCGTCGCGAGGCGCATACTACATTATTTCCTGAATTGTGGACTATGTATTTGATTGGACTTTACATAGTGGGAACACGCTGATCCATATCTCATCGCTGGCTTTCCGACCAACTTTTTATTTCCACTTAATTGGTAAATTGCGCGAAAAATAACGAGGCTTAAGGCTTCGTTAAATTATTCCAAGCCTACAAATACTCTCCTCGCAATCATTATCACAGCGACAGCTTCATTCTTTCGCGCGGCGGATAAGTTTTTTTTTTCGTCGCTTTCTTATTAAATATTCGTTGTTGCTTTGTGTCGGAGGAGGCTTAGATGGCGTATAAAGATATTTATTTTCTCTCGCAAGGCACTGCGGCATTGGCCGAAAAAAAAGAGCTACAATAGCTACAATCGTAGTTACGTTGTTACATTTTCAAGTGTATTTGCTTCGCTGTATCCATATTATTTCTAGCCAACTCGTTACGCTGCTCCGTCAACTCTCCCCGGAGATATGCACTTGATGAAACAATTTTATTACGAATAAATTAGTTATTAAGTTAATCTAAATATCAAGCGCAACGTGATTCAATCCTACAAAATTAAACTTACAGTTTGATTGGAGTAACACTTCTTGTTTATCAATAAGCATTTATAACAAAGCAAATTCTTCATTTGATGTGTATGGCAATGATCAAGTAGCTTATCAGTGACATTCCATTTATCGACTGCACTTGATAAAGTTTCCCTTTTTAAAATGCTTAGACAATAATTTCTCATTTTCTTACATTCCACTTGCGCACTTTCGACTTTAACGTATACGTAATTCCGCAATTTATGCGCATTTAAGCGAGCAAGCTTTCCAGCAATACAATATTATTACTAATAATTTTCAATTACATATTGTGTGATAAGCTACGCTGGCAAAAAAAAATTAATGCAAAACATTTTTTCCACTTATAAAATCAAACTTGACCAGTTTTATTTCACGACCAAGGCATTGAGAGCAATACTATGATGACAATTGAAACAAAACCAAAATACAAGACAAAACAAAAAATAAAAACAAAAACAAAACAAAAAAATTGAAAAAAAAAAAATAAATAAACGATCTGATAATATTATATCACAATGGTTTACGAGTACAGTCTTAACTTGTCTTTCGATAAATATTTTACTAATCTTGCTGAGTTTGCAAACTTTCGTGATAGTAACCGAAGAACTCGATCTGAAATCCCTTATAAACTTTTTATGATAATTGCTCAAACTATATGTAATTAAGCGATGTTCTGATATCAATAGAAAAAACAAATGAGTATTCCTTAGGTTTTATGCATTGATTGTAACTTTCTTTATGCACGTACGCTTACTTTTTCTTGTTAACTCGGTCACTTGAAACCAATCTCCATCAACTGATAAACTGTGACTTAAATACTCAGAACTATATTACAAAGCTTTTGTTAAGTGCCATCATTGCAAAGAAACCCATTTTTCGTTCATCGAATATCGAAACACACACACACACACACACACACACACACACACTATTCCACTCAATAAGATTTACAATAAAATTACAATTAATCTTTCACTCGTAGTTCATTTCATTCCACTACTCTTATTGTTCTCCATTCTTCTTTTTTTTTTCTTAATTTAATTTTTTTAATTCGCAATATCTATCAAGAGTCAAAAGTTTAATATAAAATGTAGCTTAAGTGCTCGAATAATTGGACACGTCAATTCCTAAATTACCGTCGCTTCGTAAAATTATTTTTTATAAAATTTCTTATTGCACGTGGCTTTTATTTTCCTCTACGAATGCACTTTTCATATTTTGAATTTCACATTTGCGCAGCAGCGCTAATATTTCCGCGTCTCGCGCGCCGAATGCAACGCACTCGTAGCGAAAATAATATCAAGGGGAATAAAGAGAGGCCAAATGTATGTTCGAAATTATATGAATGATCGGAGACATTGCCACACATTCGTTACCAATGATAATGTATGCATTTACTTTTACGGCTTATAATAAATGTTACATAAAGTCGCGCTCTATGGGTCTCGTGATCGAATCTCTATTCTGCTGACATCTGGAAAACTTTTCTTTTACTTGTGCGCGAGATTAACTTTCAGACAAGAATTTTAAGAAACCGTATGGAATATAGAAAGGATACTTTCATTTTAGTACATGTCATTACTTATTAGTCGATGAAAAGTAATATTTTAGTTCTTTAATAAACAACATCGATAGACCATAATCGCCACCATTAGTGTCGTTGCTTTATTATTGCTAAGTTTACTATTAACGATCGTTTATTTATCATCGATTATTATAGCACATTGAAATGTAAATAATTATAATCGATGGAAATTAATTCATCGTTTAAAAATTTCGCTATCCTGCCGCGTGTAATTATTATTCTCGAGCTAGAAAAGCTGTAGAAAGCGTAAACATTACAATAAACTTTGCAATTACGCGTAATTCTATAGTTTAAATAAGTTTTATGTTTCACTTTTACAGCCAATAGTAATTGCGTTATCTAACATTTTTCAAAACTTGCGTACATACGTTTAATGAGAATACGAAGAAAGGCAATAAACACAGCTAATGAAATAATTACAGAGTCAACTAATGTCTCATCGTATTATTCTCGACATAATCTCGATACGAAAGGGAAAAAAAGAAGAAGAAGAAGAAGAAGAAAAATGCCTTTAAAGTGTCTACCAATATTTATATTAATAAATGAAAATGCAAATTGACTCTATTCTATTTACAAGCCAGAGTTATTTTATTATACAGCACTCTTGGCTCTTTCAATCCTCCACCTGCGCCATGCTAATGCACCAACTTTACAAAGCAGCCCATATAATGCAGGTGCAAATCTAATTCACTTAAGGTAGCACTAAATCAAAACAGCAAGCATATGATGACTCGGCATTTTCGTAGCCACGCTCGCTTCAGGCAGCGCCAAAGGTTTAAGGCGTTACGAGCCAAGTTGCAACGTGTACGTGAACTTTGACCAAGGGATCTCGGATTATACACGTAATGCATCGGTTATTTTGAATGCAATTTGAATTATGAAAGGAAAGCAAGGGGAGAGGGAGGGGGAGGCCAACGGGAGAAAAGGGGCCACTGAGAGAAAGATAAGTCACTCGATGAATTAACATCATGCATAGTAAAGAATAGTATTTCCGCTCTCTTATTAGCCTCTCTTATCGTCCATCCTCATTTCAAATAGTCCTCAAATGCTCAAGAAATGAAAGTCAAATGACAATTCTTCGACATTTCGCCGTAATAATACTGAAACAAATTACCTCCAGCAGGCAATAGGACGTACTACTCGCATGCCACGTCCCATCGCTCGGCTTTCTTTCCGCGACAATAAACCGTACCTACCTATGTGTAACAATATGACGGCATCACGACGACCACACGATGACCACACACTTGCACTACATACACGATAGCACGTGACATCCCTATACATTGTCAAATGTATGTCCAAATGATGGCATAATGCGCACCGACGGCAGCCGGCGTGGGGATTATTTACTTTGTCAGCGTGTCGATGCGGCCGAGTTAAGTAATGAGTGGCTAGGCATAAAAAATGTAAGAGATTCGTCATACCCCAACTCAAATATGAATATTTTATTTAATCACAAGCTAAGTGCCACAGCAAACATGTGTACGATAGTGGCTTGGCATGATAGATGGGTCGAGCAAATACGAGGATATCCTTGCGTAAGATTCGGGGACCGACGACAATTGAAACTTGGCTCAAGTATTTGTAAATCAGAATTCGTAAACAGAATCTCTTGGTACTTGTGGCGGTATCGGATAGCACGCTCCCATTGCCTCAGCGAATATCGCTTCAAAATGCCGATGAGCGCTCACTACTGCCAACCTATTATCAACCTGCAATTTTGCCGCGCTAATGTGAAAATGTAAGCGATGCCGCGTGCTACGTGCACCGCTATCCGACTAAATTAGCATAAATCGTATCTTAAAATGCGAAAGATATATGCGCGCTTTATATCCATTTGGGCGATTAATCTCCGTGTGTGTTGCAAAGACGCGTGAGTTTGCGCTCTATCTTCCCGAATGCGCGAATCGGACTATGCGCGCCGATCCAATTCAAGATTCTAAAATGCAGGCATCTCTTTTGCGCGGATTTCTTTCCTCAGATTTCCCTCAGCCATGATAGCTAATCGCCTCCACCAGCTGACCCCGCCAACAGCCTTTTTGCCGTAACGACGGAGACTCTTGGCAAATCCAATAAGTGGCCAAGCGCCTATCGACCTACACTTATAAAGAAGTAATTGCGCGCTATTTGAACTGCGTTGTCTAAATAATTCAGCGGCTCGAGGAGAGAGAGAGAATTAACGGTATAGAATTATAGGGCAGAATTTAATGAGCGTCCGACAAGGTATTTTAACATTCACAATTACATATTTGTTAAAGCGAAGTCTCTACGCGCACACGTATACGCGGCGTACCTTTTAAGTTATGTATTTTTTATGTTCGGTAAATCAAGATGTGCAGAGCCATACGTACACGTATACGCGAAACAATGTTCTTTTCTCTCTCTCTCTTCTCTGTCTCTTTTACATTGATCATTAAATGGCAGAGGATAACTTTGATATTGCTCAAATGTTAAAGTCCATAACTAAACATTTTGTAATTGATAGCTTATCTCTTTTATCGCTTGATTATCGCGCGACGTTCTCATCATAAATCATTCATAGGTTAAGTGCTGATGCGTCAGTTTTTCTTCCACAGACGAGATCAAAGAACTGATCAATTTTAATTAAGACAATGAAAAAGCAATTCAAATTATCCTTCAAAAGCCCACATTATAAAGATTTTTTGGCGGTTAATGATACAGAGCCTTTTTTTTTTAAACCTTTTTTTAAATGGATGCTTTACTGTTTAAATAATAATGTACGTGATCTCGAGCCAACAGAACGAAATAAGACGTTAAAGGAATGTATCCAAAGACAAAAAAAGTAGGCAGCTTTCAAAAAAATCTTAAAACATCATTAGCAATCAAAATTTCATAAAGTTAATTATTTTTCACTTCACGTCACTTCAAATGAGCGAGACAAAGTTTTACTATTGAGACTCATTAAAATCGTGGACTGTGCACAAATTGATAATATCAAATTTAACGTTAAGTATAATCGAGTACAATATGAAGAAAAAAGATGGAACAAGGTGCTTTTGAAAAACCCGAGCCAAAAAGCAATTTTGCAACACTGAGGTTATTGTAAAAAGTGCAACTCATAGTTTGAAAGTTCCAATTAAAAGGCAGAAATTGGATGGATCGGGATCTTCGGCCAATAAAAAAAATAATAATAAATAAATAAATAAATAAATAAATAAAAGTAAACAAACAAACCATATTTGCGACGAGAAAGAAAACAAGCTACGACGAAGTAAGGGTTTACATAACAACAGTCCAGTCACAGGCTAATGTTTTTGGAAAGATGGAGACAAAATTTCTCCTTCTTTTCTTTTTTGTACGTATACTTTTCTCAAACCAATGTAAGTGAGTGTAACAGTGGACTAGTAATTATCTGTGAATGATTGAAATTAGAACAGATAATAACCAGATGAAATACAAACCAAGGCCAAAGTGCTCTTTATGTTTATCTTAATCTTAATAAACACACCCTGGTGGCTCGATAATGAAGTGAAATTCCAAAAATATAGATGTAGATACACTCGAGTTCTTCTTCTTTCCCTCGATAGAAATAAATAATCGAGCACAAGGCCGCTTTAAATAATAATTGAATTCCATTTATTTATTATCGAGACCTTTTGAGAGCAACGAAAGCCAAAGCAACGCATGCCATGAATATTATGTATTTATTGTCTGGCACTTGGGCTCATTAATCCTTGAATTCTACATCACGCATTCAAATTCTTTGAATACCGAATCGTGCAATTTAAGCTCCTTATAGCCTCCTAGTTTGTTCCAAATCAAATATTAATCCTCATTAATAATCGCCACTCCACCTCAACAATAGATGCACAACACTTCTTTACGTCGGCTAATAATGTTCTTTGCTCGTAGGTCTTAATAATCTTCGCGTGAATCCTTTGGATCGGCTTAAAGGCGGGCTTGTTGCACGCTTACATTGTAGCAAAGTCAACGGCGAGGTTTCCTTCCGTTTCGATGTCCTGGGATGAGGTCGCCTCGTGGTTGCCTCGCTCATCCGAATTAGCCAGCGGACAAAGTACGGTATTGTTAATAGGCGACCACCAGCTGTGTAAAAACCGCAGGGATAGGACGTTGCTGGTGAGGCCAGGAGCGATAATCTAAATGTTTGCAGTTGTTGTTTTGCCAGCCTAATATTTATTATCGGGTGGAAAAGTTCCTGGGAGCGCTTGTACATTAGTGACGATCACGACCGTCGCACTCGTCAACTACACTCGCTGCTTTCGACAACCCTTTATACAACGATCAATCCTTATTGCCCTAAATCCTCTAAAGCTAAGGTCCTTTCGGCCCACACTTTGTAAAAAATAAATGCAGACTTTTGTCTCTGATGCACTTTGAGGGTTCTTTGTTGGTTTATTATTCGAAGGTTTGGCGATGAAATGAGCGGCTCGTTTTGTCAGGAAGTCAAAGTGTCAAATTGCCCGTTTCGTAAATTTCTTGGTATATTCGCGCGTGAGAAATTTAAAATGATAAAAAAAACTTTCAATCGAGAGCTACTTTATACCTTTTAATTCATTGCACTGACGTGAAAGCATCTTAAGGGCGATGTTGTATCTATGTTTTCAAGCGGTTACGTTCTATTTGGAGATGTGCGAAAACGTGGCGACTCGCGCCACTCAAAATGATTGGTTGTCGAACGAAAAAGTGGCCAAACGACAAAAGTGTACAAAATGTTCGTATCCCATAAAATACACGTTAAAACTGCCCTGAAAACTCGTGGGAAGGGTTTTTCAAGGGTCGCGCGAGCGACACACGCCAAGAGGAATTAACTTAAAGAAGCCTGCGAAATTCAATGGAATTTAGAGGCCGAGTTTCTTCATAATCAGGCAGATGATTTCAGGGGATCTGATAATTGGAGGTGGAGTTCGGAGGGGAGTGAGAGGGTCTTGAAAGCCTCCACGAGGTTCCGATCGCTCGTCGAGGGGCAGCGTCGGGGCGCGATCGTAGTCGTGCAAGGATGCCAGGCGATCGATAAAAGACCGAGAGAACGCACTTTAGCGAAGAGGCTGAGAGAGGCACGCTCTCTCTCTCTCTCTCTCTCTCTCTCTCTCGCACACTCGGCGGTGTACGGCTTATATATAAATAGGCTTCGGCGAACGATAAGTCCGGCGCGTATTCGCGCGACTATATAAAACTATGCTGTCTGCCGGCGAGCGCAGACGACCACCGCCGTTCTCTCCCTCTCGCTCGCTCCCTCGACGCGCATATATTTATATACGCGCGTTAGGTGCATCGCCGGTGCGGAGCCGGGGCGCGATGAGATGGGAGAGAGGGGCTTCTCTTGGTTTACCGGTCAACCAGGCGCGGATTGACCCGTCGGCGAAGAAAATAGCCGAACGGGAGCGTAAGGGAGGGACGCCCCGGTGCGTTTAAGATCCTTGGTGAAGGGCGATCGGGGGGTGGGGAATGCGGTGAGTTAAGCCAGGTTGTTAGACTTGGGAGACTTGCCTGTCGATGTGATGATCCATGGCACGTGGATGTGTATGCTGGAGGAGGATGTCCCACTCGGAGGCTCGATTACTGGACTCCGGGATAAGAAACCTGGCGAGAAACGATAAAAGCAATTAGCTAAGGCAATATTTAAGCTTATTTATGAATTTTAACATTATCGCGAGTCTTATTATTACAGGACTTTTTTAGCGACTGGCTGTAAAATATGGCGAGGAATATTAAATTACACGTTATTATTATACAATTTATGGCTAAATTTAAAGCTCGCAATGAATCATGTTTATCTCGCTACATTATCCACAAGTGCAAGAATAGAGTAACGGGGCGTATAATCCTTGTCCTTGTTTGATCTTTTAAAATTTTGCCTTTTCAATGCACTAATACAGAAAAAGTACATCTACCGCGTGGTTAATGCATGCACCACGCTTGGCAAATACGTAAAAATCATAATTTTCTTTAATAATAATCATAATAATAATCGCAATATAAACAATAACGGTAGTAATAAATTTAATAGGAGAATGCAACCCTTTGGGTTTATTGAGTTTTAGGTTTTTTGTTTTAAGAAAATTTAGAGCTTTTAAACCTCTTAGTTACAATGAATTTGCTACTCGAGTTTGTGCCTGCATCTACGGTGTTAAAACCGCGTCACTCGTGTCACTCTGCCGTAATGAATATAAAAAATAAAATTGGGATAGTGACAAAATGCAATAATAAGCTACGCTTTAGTTTCTCGGCATTACTTTTCCGCTGAAAGCCTTAAGTAGCAAGGTAAGACCTTTTCAAGGAAAACGCGCAGATCAAATATATGAGATAAATAATGAAAATGTAACAAAAGAAACGATGAAAAGTATACGACTAATAAAAAGACGAGGGTGCAAGTAATGGGTGGGGGGAAGGGGGGGGAGTGAAAAAGTAAAGGAAAGTTATATTAGATGGGAGACAAGTGAAAATAAGAAGGAAACATCGAGAGGGAATAGCGTACGTGCTTTTGCCTGTGAGTGCGCGCGCGCGCGCACGTTTGATAATAAATATTATCTATTAATTAATTAAATTTATGTTTGTATTTTAGATGTGAGAGGATAGCGCATCCTATACATTGTATTGCATACGCATAGATCATCTATGTACATTTGCTTTTTTTTTCTTTTTGTTTCTTTTTTTATCGCGAATCGTTTTATTAGGCCCAGTGACATAGAGACAACTGTCCAACGGATTTTCAAGCGCAGTAAGAAGTTACGCGATTGTCATTGATCTGATTACTACTTGTAACTAAATTTGCAATAATTAAATAATTTTTTAATAAAAGTTTAGCCAGCTGCAATCATCGAATCAGAAACCGAACGTAAAAATGACTGACTGCGTCATCGTAACTCGTTACGTCCTTATAGATGTCGAATCGTCGTTATATATTACAGTGTGGAATGATATTATTAAACACGTGATTTTAAGCATATCGATTAATTTGAAATAGATACTAAGGATTTTATGAGCGTATTTTTCGCGCTGACATTTCCCAAGTGTTACAGTACATTCTATCAATGCCATAATAATCGCATATAATTTTCGAATCGAATTGAAAGATCTCTTTTATTGCTCAAATTTTATAAATTTTCATTTAGCTGTATGTTTGGCGAAAGTTTTTATATTGTTTTAGCTAAAATAAATCAGCATATCGAAATGTTGACGAAAATTGGAGATCCGACTCCGAAGAAATATCGTAATGCAAAACTTAATAATCTCCACTATTAGAGTGGAATTCACTTTTTAATGTTCGATTAAAATCCTGTGCCCACCAACTTAAGCATTATTACTATTAAAAGCGTATTTCTTAACTACTTCCTTTAACGCCCTTTTTGTTAGGTCAAATGCATATATTTCTTACGCCAGTTAAACGTTAAAAATAAAAGCGCCTTTTCTTTTCATATAAAAATTATACCAAGGTAATATCTTAAATAATGAACAAGATTGTAGATAAAATTATATTTAAGATGCCATTGTATTTTAGAGAAAATTTTTTCCATTTACAAATTTCAGATGCCACGACCTTTAAAATAAATAAAAACATTCAATTCTAAAAATAGTTAAATACAAAGGGACAAAGAAATGAGTAATGCAATATAAAATGGATGAGACACGAGTCTCGTATGCTTTTAATTTATTTTAAACTTAACGATACTGTCAAGAAATTCAGACGAGTTCTTTCACCAAAACCGCATAGTATGTTCACATTTCAATGAGGTTGTAAGAGTTATGTGCTACTGTGTTGCGACCTCGTGGTGTGCGTGTACACATACGTGTTTGTGCGAGGGGAAGATCTATATAAAACCAAGAGCTCTCGCTTCATATTCAGTTATGTTTTCTTGTTCGGTTTTTTTTTTTTGTTTTTGTTTTCTCCTCTTTTTCTCTTAAATTGGCAGTATATCATGATTTGCATTTGAACAAATACAGGCCATTGTAATTGAGAATTAGTGAAGTCTCGTCAGGGTGTTGAGCACATTTTTGGTAATTGCGAGCCACACTGTGTCCGATACAATTACATTCTACAATTAAGTTAAATACGCCGAAATGCATCGGGACACTTTATTGGAGTGATAAAATTAATTCCATTGAACGCGTTTTGCTTAATCTTTTAAAGTGATTACACCGAACTTGAATTGGCAAAAGTTTTGCTAAACTTCTCGTTTCCATGTTCGTGAAAATATTAAAAAAAAAAAAAAAAAAACCCCGAGTACTTAGTTAAGATTGCATTACACATTCGATGGGAATACGAATTTATATACCTCCCAGTAATTAAAATTTATATTACATCCTCAATTGAAGATACTGTGAAATTGAAGCTTACGACGACGTGGGAACGTAATATAACATGATTCGAGGGCACTATTATTTGATATTGCAAACTTTGTCGAACGCATTGGTTAACAATAACAATAATAATAATGATGATGATGATGATCCTACTTAGCAAGGTGAGCGTATATGTGAGAGAAAAGACAAAAGGGCGCCACAAGAAAAAAAATATAAGTTTGCTTTGCATTCCGACTACAGAAACTTTAAATTTAATCTTTACTCGCAGCGTACATTACAATATTTTAAAATATCCTGTAAAGCTATTCCTGGATACGGGAATCTGTCTGCGTCAGCATTATTAGAACTAGTTCCTAAATTTAGACTGGCTGCGCGAAAATATATTTTATTAATTTACCCGAAATTGTCGAACAATAAAATGTACTTTATTTGCGAAATTATTTTTGCAAAGGGTTTTTGCAAACGTCGATAATCAACTTTTAAACGCTCATTTAAACACAATTGACACTCCAAATAACATACGCGACCCGACAGGCAATCGTTATAGAAAAATATCGAAGAAAAGCCCTTGAAAGTATTATGAATACAGCGAAATGCACGAGTGCGGCTTAATATGCCGAAGATCTATTATCTGTCCATATAAAATAGAAGCCTGACGATCAATGACTTATTTTCAGCTTTCCAACTCAGCCTCGAAAAGTTTCCGGTAACAATTGCGTAGGAACGCAAAGGAAGCCGGAATTTCGCCTTTATCCGCGCCCCGTCCACACACATAACTGCGCAGTACGTTCTTGAGGGATCGGCGAACGAAATGTGCGTACGCAAACAATAGATGAACAAAGATAATAAGCCGGCGCTCATTTCGCGTAAGCGCCTCGACGTATACACACACACATACGCCAAGTCGAAAAAAAAATTCGTGACCAAGATGCATGGACAAAGGGTGAAGGATGGGGGGAGGGGGAGGGGCGGAGGGGAGAAACGATAGATAGATACGACAGATAGTTAGATAGATGGAGCGAGAGAGAGCGAGAGAGAGAGATGAGTAAGACGAGTATAAACAAGACTAGAGATCAAACGGCGCACGAGTTCGGCGATGAAAGAGGAAGATGAAAAAAGAGCGGCCCACTGCTACGCGAGATGAAAGATGAAAGTTTCGTCTGTCCGCGCGTGCGCGGGAAAACAGAAGGGGAGACGGACTTGAAGCCGCGCGCGTCCAAGATGACGCCGGCATGGATTTATTTGCGCTTGGCCGCACTTTATTAACAACAAATGATTAGTATGAGGAGTAAGATGCTTGGGTAAGCTGTTTACACACGCCGATAACGTTATCTACAATCCCACTCTTTTGGTGTGAAATTACTTTGCTAATAACAAATTGTAATCGCGACTTTAATTTGCCACGATTTGCTGCAAGTATAATACGCCTTGGATTTTGTCAGCAACAAATGGCATACTTCACTTGTGGGATTTTTCGAGAGAAGCATTTCTTTTTTTTTTTTTTTATCAAGAATGTTGTGAGGCGCATGGAAGTAACTATTCTTAATACATATAATTCTGAAAATGATAACTTTACTCTTGAGACTTAATTATTATGCTGATGTACACAACGGCAAAGGCTTTCATGTACGACGCATTAAATTCAACGGGAGAACATTGATATTTCTTGGGTTCTTATCCTGCATTACTAAACTTTCGTGTTTGAATTAATTTTTATTCTCAAGAGCCAACTAGATATATAACAATCATCATTGTTTACGACTATTATACGTAGCACTTAACATTGCTGGTTGTTAATTCAATTTACAGACTCGAATTGTAAAATGTTGACCAATAATATTGGCATTGTCTGAATGTATACATACATATATATATGTGCGCGCGCGCGCGCGTATCACATATGCATGCGCGCAGGCACGCATATTGTTGAATAGTGCTAAGTAAGTCAATCGCAGATCGAAACTAATCAAATACACTTGAAAAAGAGGACAATAGCTCCGTTGGAGCTCGAACTAAATTTTATTTCACTTGCTGAAGCAAACTATCACTTCATATCGATTATTGCGCACTAACGATCTTTGGAGGAAAATTACGGGCGACCGATCGATAGAAAACAAATGCCGCGGAGAAAAACGCGGCGTACAACTCCTCCATCCAACACGAGGGACACACATCGTACAACGTTTCAAATACAAACGACCGCTGCCGCTCTTTCTGCGCCGCCACCCCCCCCCCTGGTCTTCCCCCT
>JAPYYT010001757.1:0-22500 GCA_030522565.1 Ceratosolen corneri
AAAAAAAAAAAAAAAATAAAAAAAAAAAAAAAAAAAAAAAAAAAAAAAGAAAAAAAAAAAAAAAAAAAAAAAAAAAAAAAAAAAAAAAAAAAAAAAAAAAAAAAAAAAAAAAAGAAAGAGAAAAAAAAAACAACAATGAAATAAATTGAAGAGAAAAAAAATTAATAAGAAAATGAAATAAAAAAAAAAGGGAAAGAAAGGAGGAATGAGACGATAGAGAAAGAGAAGTAGAAGAAGAAGTAGAAGAGGAAGAAGAGGAAGCGGAAGAGGAAGAATAGAGAGGATAAGAAACAGATATGATTTGTGCGTCGTAAAAGACCTCGTCAGGCTTCAATTATGTTAAACAATTCGCAATTTCGCTAATGCAATGCCGACGATTACTATAAACATTATAATACTTGAATTTCAGTTTTTCCGAATTCGTATTCTCGTCATTGAAAAATCTCCTCCCACGTCATCTTTCCGCCTTTAATTATCTTAATTCCGTTGTACTTGATCCTCTGGGATATAATAAGGTCCAGAGTAATAAATAAAGAAAAAGAAAAAGAAAAAACAAATGAGCGATACTCCGAAATACATCGAATGTATAACCTCCTTATGTCTCTTTACGTTATTACCATATCTATTACGTCGTTTGTTGTCGTTGTTGTTGTTGTTGTTGTTGCCGTTGCCGTTGCCGTTGTTGTTGCTGTTACCGTTGTTGTTGCTGCCGCCGCCGCTGCCGCCGCTGCTGCTATTGTTGTCGTTGTTGTTGTTTCTTTCTCTCTTTCTTTCTTTCTTTATTATTATTATTATCGTTGTTGTTACTATTGTTGTTGTTGTTGTTGTTATTATTATTATTGTTATTATTACTGTTGTTATTATTGTTACTATTATTGTTATCATTATTATTATTATTATTATTATTATTTATTTTATACAAAATTCTGCACATTCTCATGCTTCCTCGTCCCCGACTTCCCGCCCAACAACAATGTCAACTCCTTTCAAAAACTATACATAATAATCTTGACGGTTGCCTTGATACAATTTCCTCCTCCACCTCCCACTTCTCCAATTAACATCCTCCATCCTTTCATCCCCATCCCCTATCTCCCCTTTCACTCCAACAATTAATCGTAGGTGTCGATCGGTGTGTGTGTGTGTATGTCCTCCCACGTCGCGTGGCGGCGCTAAACAAAACTGTTTAAGGCTAACAATACCTGACAACGATCCGTCACTGAGATTCCCACGCCACCGCTCACATTCACAGACGATTGAAGTCCGTGTAGACGAGCGGCTGTATGTTTGGGGGTAATGTGCGGTACACCTCGTAAGGCACAGTTTCTGCAACAATTACGAGCGAAAAAGTGAAAAAACCACAACTACGACGTTAACTCAATAAACAGTTGATTTACTCGATATCTTGTTTTCTACATTTATCTCACTCACTCTCTCTCTCTCTCTCGCTCTCGCTCTCAAGTGTCTCTACTACCACTTGCTTATTTATTGCCTATTTTTTGCGCCCTTCCAAATTTTGAAAAGCGTTGATTTTTCTTAAGATGCACCTAGACTCTTCTTTAATTATTAAAGACATTTTATCATTTTTATACTGGCTCAACCAGCCTCATCAATTCTTTCATTTCTCCTCTATCTCTGTTCATTTCAAAATTTGGAATTACGACTGCTTAATCGCTTCACTTGCTTACCATCATTTATCACTTAAATTGCTTCGAATGCACACACACATATATATATATATATGTATGGCACATTAGCAACAGCTTTCGTTACTTCATAAAGCCACTCTCTTTGTATTTGCAAATTATCAATTTTAAAGGCAACGACGTTGCGCCATCAAAGTAGCAAGCACATTAATATTAATGCTAATGGTCATAGTTTGAATTGAAGGGATCCGAACAATACATTTTTGATGAAATTATTATGGATATTTCGCAAGTTTATAAGCATATCTCTCGCTCTCTGTAGTCTAAATAATAAAATTTATTCGGGTGTTTGAAGCAAGCGAGAAAGCTGATAATCCTAGCTTATTTTTCGCTCTCTATCCTGTAAAATGCGATCGAAACAATTGATCCTTAAGTACTTCTACTTTATGAGCATAAAGAGAAACTTGCCACGTCATTCAGCATATTTACGCGCTGATCAATCATTCAAATAAAAAATGTCCGACACGAAAGTAACAGAAAGCAAAGTTGGCTCAAAAAAGTAACGAAGGAATTAACCAAGTGCTCGGTTAATTAACCACCCCCTTCCCCAAATTGTGACACAATGCAAGTAGTAGAATAGGATTAAAGTTAACCATCAGCGCAAATCTCTCACCTTTGCAAGTGTACTTGAGATTGGACCAGAGAACCATCTGTTGGGAGAAGGCAAAGACACCGAGTCTTCCGCCCTTGAGCGTCGAGTCGAAGTTGTTTCCCGAGTCGGCGATCAGCCTCTGCCCCTCGTAGATCCACAATCTAATCAGTCCGATCCTCGGCCTATGGATCAGTCGCCACCTGTACGACGTGTACTGCTTCCAGCCGACCTTACGCGGGTCCTTCCACAGCAACTTCACCTGCCCCACAAAATCAGAATTACCAGTCTCTCTCTCTCATGCCAACTACTTAATGGACATTGACGTTGAAGCAAGAAGAGGGCGAGTGCATTAGGGCTTTGTGGTGGAAAACGCGGGGAAAATCCGCGAGAGCTTTGACGACGCGGCACTCTTTTGATACGAGAGCGACAATTTCATTGGCGTGAGACTTGCGAAGCCCATTAACATACAAAACAAACGTAATGCAAAACCCCAAGTGCACGGTTTCTCTTAAAATCTCATTCCACGTAATAAATAACAGCCTACAATATATACACTTGGGCATCTTTTTATCTTCTGCTCTTATTTCATATTACAAACTAATGATCGATCGCTTCTATAAGATTACGACTCGCTAAGGTTTATAAACAATTGCTTTTTAAATTCATGGCATTTAACCGAATGGGTTTAGCCCGAGGATTTGCAACCAAACTACAAATAACCCATAACAATAATCCTCAATGATATCTAAACGATGAAGAGGAAGGAGAAGCGAATTTTATTATTATTTTAAACAAATATAGAGTTATCGCGTTAATCATCCGTAAAAGATATATTCAAGTTTAAATGTCGCATCTGTCCTGTAATAGATAATAGAGTCCTGTCGGATCACTGCACTCGACTCACAGAATGAAGCAAGGAACTCGTTTTGGATTGCAAATACGCGTAAGAACATTTGCACGAGTGTTCACACTTCACGCCCACGCGAACCACATAATTTATCGGTGTTGCTGAAGCTTCAAGCACATAACTCAAGGACATGACGACATGAAAAGCTTCGTTTTTTTTTTTCTTTTATATATGAATTTTTAAGCTCATTAAGGCTCTGTGCATGTAATCCCAGATTAACCGTATCTAGCTGTCAGAAAATATCAAAACAGTGGCAAGTACGCACTACGTGTGATTGTTAAATGTAATGGATTATAATTATTATTGTTATTGTTGCCCGTGGCTTAGCTATTAATTGAGTCTAAATTTCAGTGCTCGCAAGACTTAGGGCGAAGGAAGCTGGATTCTCGTTGTTCTTTACTTTCCTTGTTTGCCAGGAAGAGCAAGCACCCGCTCGATATTGTCATTAATCTACCTCGCACACTCCCATCGCGACAAGTGAGGCATTTTTTCGGCCAAGTGCATTGGTGCAAATCTCGGTGATTAGCTAAGATCGGTAGTACGTTCCCCGGATTATCGCTAATTGTATAAAAAAGCAGTGCAAACGCTCGTTTCTTATCGCACTCGTTTAACCGCTTGTGACGTTTCATTACCAAAGTACAACTTTACCAATTGTACAAAGTGTAAATAGCGAAATTAGTTTAAAAGTTCCAATTAAACAACACGACACAGTCCTTCTCGACCTCTCGATATTGCAATTTCCTCTAAACAACGCAGTGTAGCTTCACATTAATGCTTTGTCACAATAATTTTAAAAGGGCTTATTATTTATTATTCACCCTTATCAAATGATTTTTCACTTAATCTGTTGCTGTACTGTTTTTTTTTTTGTTTTTTTGGTTTTTTATCTCGTTTTGATAATCAATGTCTTTCCTTCTCATATCGATCGAAAATCTTATTCATTTTATACCAATGACTTTCGTAAATCCTCACATTGGACCTCTCTTCCGAATGTTTATCAAAAGACTTGCAAGACTACTTTAATTTTAGCTTAAGGTCATTATTACCTCAAATACATTGTGCAATTATTCGCGAGTATTTATTTGCTTTTGCGGTCGGCCATCGAACCACCAACTTCCATTACCTTTTTTTTTTCTTTCTTAATTACCTTCACTTTACTTTACACGTTACACTCTGCCATCGATATTATAATAATTAATTAATACAACTATGCCTCGTCGTTCTAAAAAGCATCACTTTGCTGCCCAGTGGAAAGTTTCGAATTGCTTTGTCAATAATATTAATCGCATTGCTCGATCTAAGAATTACATAAGTGTTTTTGGAAAATTTAATAATACCATATCACTTGCAAAATGTTTTTTAACACGTTAATAAACGATCGTCTATGATATGATAATTAACAAAAATTCAGAAGTGTATTTAAACATTGAATGTATATAAGAATGCGAAAGATGTAGTGTTTAGCTGCGTTTATAATCATAATAATAATAATTATTTCATATTCAGAATATATTTGTATGCGTTATTTACTTTCAAGAATAATAAGACACGAATAAATTTCACATAAAGTTCATGAAAATTATCATCATCCTTCATTTCGTCAAATTCTCCCAAGGCTAAAGCTCATTATTAACTGTCCATTGGCAATTGCATTCGACAATTATCGCTCCCACTCCCCAATAATACGCACCACCTCGCGCCCCCCCGCCCCCCCCCCCCCCCGGAAAATTTACTCGCTGCCCCCAGAGCTCAAGGACACAACCGACCTGTTCCTGCGTCGTTCCCGTGTGCCAGAGACTGTTGCGCATCACTTCACCAGGTCCGGTCTTCGAGTCGACGAGCTTCAACTGGATGCCGGTCTCGGCCACCGCCCGGAACGGCTTCGGCTCCCAATAAGTTTGCAGGACTTTCTTCCACATGACTGTGTAGAATTGCCGAGTATTTTGATAAGAGAATACGAAGCCCACGTAGTCGTCGTCAATGTCCGTGTTTACGAAGAATGTCCCCTCGAAGTCCACCCCGTTGAAACTGTCCAGACCTCCATTCCACATGCAAATTAAACATTTTTCAATTATTCTGCCCCTAATTGCAGCTCCTGGCCAAATCTTATTATTAACCAAACAACGTCGTAGCAGCAGCGAAACAACGTCCCAATCACATTTACGACGTCCACTGCCCACGCACACACGCGCATCACTGCATACAATAACATTGCATACACAATATATATATGTACATGTGTATACATGTCGCAACGAAATTCTTCCGTACTTTTACGATCTCTCAACAATTGCAATGGCAAACTTATAGAAATCATTAAGCAGCTGGATATTGAGAAACGCTATGTCTAGGAGGTATGCCGAGGAGCTAAGCAACCGTTTTACATTTTAGTATCAACTCTCGGGATTCTCTCGTCGATAATTGAGGGGATAATTGAGGGGAAATTAATACGATAACTTTAAGAATTTTATAATTTATACCTGATTTTTAAGATTTTTTATACCCGCTGTGTTACATTGCTGTAATATAACGGGATGATGTTGGGACTTTGGTGTTTGCCTAAGGGCTCCTGGCTTAATAAAGTGTGCAGTGTCTTTAAATGCTACAAGAGCGAGATGAATGACTCACCGACGGCAATTCCCGGATCGCTGTTCATCGTCTGATAAATTTCCGAACCATTGTGGTGAATTTCCCAGATCGGATCCTCTTGGGTCTTGCCGTATGGATCGAGGGCTATTGTGTCGTATTTGCGGAAATCCGTGGCCCACACGCGGCTGTTGTTTGGGCAAATGTCTATGAGGTTCTCAACTTTATCGTTGTCATTGTCGTCGTAGCAAGCGTCTCCAACCCCGTCGCCTGCAACAATTATTTCACATTGGAAACTCGGATACTTTACTAAAGTTGGCAGAATTGCCGCAATCTGTCAATGTTGAAAGTTCGCTTATTCCGTCGCGTTTATCTCTATTCCTCCTGCGCCTAGAACAAAAGCCTCTAAAATCCCAAACAAATGCGTTCTCCAAATTGGCCATTGAATGTCAAATGAAACTGACAAGCCACGTCGACTATTCCGTCGATAAAAATTATGTTCCGTGAAATGCAACAATTGCTCAAAGACTACGAATATACAACCGGCTGGGATGGGCGATTAATTAATAATCGAGCATCCGAATTGCCGATATTGACTTGAAATTATCGTTGCTTTTGGATGGATAAGCGAAAATTTGGATTGACATGTTTTATTGAGCGCTCGTATAAATTGTAAGAAAAAGCAAAAGAGAAATGTCAAGTGCGCCGGCGGTTTAGAGAGCCTCTGGCCTCATTAAACTCGATTAACTCGTTAAGATCGCGGTCTCCTCACCATTGAGGTCGACCTGGTCAGGATTGTAGACGTAAGGGCAGTTGTCCCGGTCGTTGGGCACCCGGTCGTTGTCGGCGTCGTCGTCGCATTCGTCACCAATGCCGTCGTTATCCGAGTCCGTCTGACTGGGATTCGGGTCATTGATGCAGTTGTCGATGTCGTCCTGTATTCCATCCTTGTCCCTGTCGGTATTGTTGTCGCAGACGTCGCCCACGCGGTCGCCGTCCTCGTCCGCTTGGTCGGAATTCGGGGTGCGGGGGCAGTTGTCGCAGAGGTCGCCGATGCCGTCCTGATCCGAATCCATTTGATCGTCGTTCCACGTCTTGACGCAATTATCCTCGTCATTGGGCACGTCTGCGGACAATCGGCGATCCCATTGTTATTGTTTATAATTGTTGGTTGAAGTGGGAGGGCGAGGGAGGGCTGAGGGCCGAGGTGCGAGATAAATGAGGGCGTACCATCGTCGTCGATGTCGTCGTCGCAGGCGTCGCCGATGCCGTCCCCGTCCGTGTCGTGCTGATCCCTGTTCTTGACGTAGGGGCAGTTGTCGCACACGTCGCCCACGTCGTCCGGGCCTTCGCGGTCGCTGTCCGCCTGGTCGCTATTCGGCATCAGGGGACAGTTGTCCGAGAGGTTGAGGACGTTGTCGTTGTCGGCGTCCTCGTCGCAGGCATTGCCCATTCCGTCGCCGTCCGCGTCCTCCTGGCCGCTGTTGGGCGTCTTGGGGCAGTTGTCCATTTGGCAGCGCTGGTCGTCGCAGTCGAGCTGCTCGTCCGGGTAGCCGTCGCTGTCCGAGTCCACGCCGCAGACGTGGCCGTCCCCCGCCCAACCGACGTTGCACTAAGGGTCACAGCAGATAAGCACGACTTTGTTTTCACGGCCAATGGCATCTCTTTAGTGAAATTTTAGCTCCGCACGCGCTCAACCCACACGGACTCGCCACACGCACATTCGAGATCTGCGTGCACGATCTCCTGTCTACAAGGGCTTGGATCGCATTTTGGCGCATTTGGCGGGAGTTGGGGAAGGGTGCGCTTCCGATCGAGTCTAAGGCATAAGGAAGGACAAGCAGAGAAATCGATGCCATGCCGTTGGGGAACGTATTGGGCGGGGGGCGGGGGGTGGGGGGAGCGAATTTTTTACCGCTTTCGATGCATTGCGGGATCGAGACTAATTTCATCTCGTCCCTTTGTTAATGGTCATTGCGAGGTGAGAGGGAGCATCATTATAATTAATAATAATTAATTGAGTGAGTGCGTTAGGTGAAGGCATCGTAATAATGATAACCGGGAGAGCTGATTCGCAATTAGCGGTCATAGTTGTTACAGTTCTGACAAGTATTATTAAATGGATAAATGGCTGAAGGTAAATGAAGAGAAAGCAGAGGAGAAAAATGACGTACCACCGTAAATCCAAGAGGTAAATTAAGCAAAAACGATTGTTATCTCTATTGATTAGAGCATGCAAATAAATGACTAATGATTAATCTCTCGAGTGGCAGTAATCGTACGGCGATGTGCATTGGGTGCATTGAAAAAGGTAAAGTAATGGTGAGAGAGAGGGGGGGGGGAGGCCATGCATACGAGTAAAACTAATTTCAGTGCGATTGGCTCTCTCGTATATTATTTTCTTGTTCTTTTGGTTCGCTCGTCTGTTTGTTCGACTCGTTGCCGCGAGGAGGTGACGCGGAGAGAGGGTAATAGATTGAGAGAGAGAGAGAAAAGCAAATAAGAGAAAGCCAATGTATAAATGAGTGATAAGCATAGAGTCATTGTCCACGTAATAATAGAGTGTAAATTGGAAAAAGTAAATCCTCTTGAGTCCTCGCAATAGCAATGCTCCGCGCCCAACAAATCAATCCTTTTAATTTATTTTTACTTTGACTTTTGCTTATTATGCAATAGTTACCCTGCACGAGTACTGATTGACAGCGATGCAGATGCAGTCGGCGTGGTGGTTGCATCGTGTGATGCCGTCGGGGCAGATGTCATGACTGGGATGGCAGCCGACGGTCTGATTGCCGACAAAACCGCTTTTGCACGAGCCACATCTAGCTGTTCCCTAAGAAAAGATTTCTTTACACTTTCCTCTATTATTTTCTCACTTAATCTCATTGCCTCCCATTCACTTTCAATAAACAACGTCCTTCTTCCTTTTTTTTTTTTTGTTTTTTTTTTTTTTTGTTTTTTTTTGTTGTTTTTTTTTTGTTTTTTTTTTGTTTTTTTGTTGTTGTTTTTGTTTCGTTTCGTGGGCATTTTAATGTGATTTAACGTTTAAAGAGTTCGCCCTCTTGGCTTCGGGTCGTTAATGCTTTGTTGACTTTTAGAGTGTGGGTGAGGGCAATGGATAAGAAAAGCAGCGGACGTGTTTCAGAGAATTAAATTGCAATTGTAAAGATTGGAATTGAGCGGTGAAAGCTTGAAAAACCTCTAATTATCAGATATTAAAATATCAATGAAATAAAGAGTAATGAGTTGTTGTTTAAACATTTTTTTCATTTTTATTTCTGCGCTCATTAGAAACAACTACAAAAAAAGAATTTCGTCGTATTTCCGACGAAGCTGTAGATATTATGTGCATCGTTATTAAAAATGTAGACTGAAAAAAATAAGAAAGCAGTTAAGGGAAAACGAACACAATATTGCAAGATTAACTAATATTACTTCGCATGCGATTTGCTAAATTCGACTTTCTTCTTCTTCTTATTTTATTCCCTTCTTTCTCCTTCTTTTTATATAATTTTTGGCGAATAAATGCGTGAATGGACTTTACTTGGTGCGTCGATTTACGTCAATAAAGGTACGTGTGCGCATTTATAAAATTGTATTACGCTTCGCATATTGGATACGTCAGTGCTTAGTCGTCACGTCTTACAAATCCAACGAATGACATTTAATAGACATTTAAAATACAGAGACTGAAAAGAGCTCGTATAATAAGTTTGACAACTTTTCGTCCATTTGTCCCCTCCAATTCGCTAATGGCCGTCTTTTCGAAAACTTTCGTCACTACCCGGATGAAGTGGAGTGCGCTTACATGGCGTTGTCCAACTTATATCGAACTTCCAAATTAAAGCTACACGATATATCGACATAAGTATAAGGATGTGGAGCCAATATAATAATAATAATAGCAGCAGCAACAGCGGCAGCGGCATCAGCAGTAGTAGTAGTAGTAGTAGTAGTAGTAGTGGTAATAAAAATAATAGTATTGATAATAACAATGATCATGACAGTTATGCAGTAGTAGTAGTAGTAGTGGTAGTGGTAGTGGTAGTGGTAGTGGTAGTAGTAGTGGTAGCAGTAGCAATGATGTTGATGATGATGGTAATAATAATAATAATCATAATAATCAAAGCAACAACAACAATCATAATCATAATCACAATAATAATCGTAACAGTAGTAGTGGTAGCGGTAGCGGTAGCGGTAGCGGTAGTGGTGGTAGTGGTGGTAGTAGCGGTAGTAGTAGTAGTGGTGGTAGTGGTAGTAGTAGTGGTGGTAGTAGTGGTAGTAGTAGTGGTAGTAATAATGATAGCGTATAATATAGTTACAATAGTATTATAAATCTTGTTTGTGCATTTGTGCACGAGGGTGACTGTTGTACAAAGCTGCCATGAAGATGTACTTACATCGTTACATTCAATACATCATAGACGTCGATAAATTCGTATTAAAAAATAATAATTTCAGCGATAATTTTAGACCTTGGCTCACGCATATTGGGAGAGTGCGCAATTGAGTTGAAAGCAGTCATTTCAAATAGAATTGCTCCCTTAAAATACGAATGTATAACGTGGCAATGAGTTCTTTCGTATTTTACGGAGAGTCCGTTTCAGATTCCTCGAGTTGCTTCGCATCGTTAGACTTACCTCGGTATAACCTTTATCGGCATAATATAATTGACAAGAGAGAAGGATTGAGAATGTTGGTGAGAAAGAATAAAGAATCGTAAATCACTGCAAGATTTTCTTTCCATTAGTGCACTATACATCATTAATGCGTGTTTAATTTGTGTCACCAGCGAGTGTGTACAAGTACAAATGGCGCAGCCGCTCATATATAGAATGAAAGATAAGAGAAAGAGCGTTTTTTTTGTATATATTGGTAAACTGCGGTGATTGGCGCGCGTGTTGCTCGGTGCCTCGAATCTCGTATAATATAGTCTCGAGAGTACGCAAGTGCAAAGTAATTAACGAAAGAAAAAAAAGGAAATAAAAAAAAAAACAAAGATTAATAAGTTGGTGATAAAGAGTATATATTAGCTATTAGGTATTCGATGGCGAGAGAGAGAGAGAAAAAAACGGTAACTCTTGGTTGTCGTTGCATATTATATTGCTTACTACGCACATAACCGGGACTATTTAATTGCACTCCACTTTATTTCATGACGTAGGCTTTGGTAGTCCCGGCGTCACGTGGCTCTAATTAGCTCATTGTTTAATTGCTGCCTTATTGCTTATTGTATTATTGTTTGCATTTTTTTGTTTTTTGTTTTTTGTTTTTTTTGTTTTTTTTTTTAATTCACGTGCAAGTCACCTCGGAGTTGAAGCAGTCAGAGTTGTCGGTGCAGCCGCCGTTGTCGTCGCCGCACGGGTCGATCCTGTAGCAGTACTGGCGATGTGTCAGGGCGTACTCCACGCCCCGGCCTTCCGAGACGTTCCCGGTCATACCATCGGGGCAGGAGTCACATCTGCGAGAACACAAGACTCGGCGCGCATTAGCTTTTTTCAGACAAGTCCCACATTCGCTTGGTCGCATCCCAGAGTCCGGAAAAACTTTTGCACCCAAACCCCAACCCACCTCCCACCCACCCTCACATCCCCCACCTGTTCAGGCGATTAGGCGATGCATTTGCAAGTAATGTGCATAAAGAGGCAATGTCCATGATAGTTGAGAGCTATTTGAGAGATTTTTGTGAAATATTAAAGAGGGATAAGTGAACATTTAAGGTTCTTTAAAGTCACTATTGACTGCTGTTACTAAAGTAAAGTTAGCTGTAAAGTTCAAATAGACGATACTTGGGCTAAGAAGTTACAATTTCCATTGATAAGCTAATTTCATTTGATTTCCAATTAAAATGACAATTTGTTTTGTATTTTGTAATTTGTCCATCGCGATATCCTCGTCTGGCTAAGCTTATGTTCAGCTTATGGGCATTAATTTACCTCTCGCAGCTTCGCTCAACAAACCAGCTTCGATAAATCAACGTGCATTTACCTCTTTTTGTTATCAATCAGCGCGAATCTACGTTAAGAGATGCCCACACCAATTGACTATCGACATAGCGTAAGGAAAATTTATGCTGTCAATGGTGATGGGCAGTGCTTTGCCACAATTCTCTCATCGACAATGAATTTCACAACGAAAGACTACTTTGCAAAGTACGACTAATACATTTGAATTGCATGCTTTTATGTAAGAATGTACTCTGACGGCCAGCCATAATCCCACATTGCTTATCGTGCTTGTTTTATTCTGAAGAAATGGACATGGACTGCCCATGGCTTCGCAATACACAAATACGGCATGGGCGACCTGTTGGGCAACTTGATTCCCGGTAGGGCGGAAGCGAAAGGCGTTGATATGATCGAGTAAGAGTAGCGTAATTGTGTAATTAAAATATGTGAGCTAACGAGAGGGAAGCTGTTGGGCCCGAGAGAGAGAGGGAGAGAGAGAGCAGGAGGTCGGAGCTTACCTGTAGCCGCTCTCGTACTTGTAGCAGCGGACGCCTTGCCAGCAGGGCTTGGCGAGGTCGCACTCGTCCTCGCGCTGGCAGTTGAGGCCGTTGCCGTTGTATCCCGGGGGGCAGCTGCCGCACCGGAAGTACGGTGGCACGTTCGAGGTCGCGCAGTTGACGTTCGGGAAGCAGGGATTGGGCTGGCAGCCGTTGATGCGCTCGCAGTGCTGGCCGTTGCCGGTGTAGCCCCGGGGGCAGGGCCCGCACCTGAAATTAATCAGGTCAGTGGTGATGCTGAGCATCGCGACTTCCGTGGTTACGAGACACTCACGTGTAGCCGGTCGCCGTGTCCATGCACTCGACGCTCTCGAAGCACGGATTGTCCTTGCAGTTGGGGTACCTGCGGCAGTTTCGGCCGTCCCCGTAGTAACCGCTGGGGCAGCGCAGGCACTGGGGCCCGTTGCTCGTGTCACGGCACTCGGCACCCGGGAAGCAGGGCGAGTTGTAGCGGCAGCTGCGCGGGGGCGGCGGCGGAGCTGCAAACCGAGAGCGAAGTACTGTGCCGATTGGCCTTGGATTACGATGGTCGGGTTGAGGGAGTTGGATGGTCAAATTATGTCGTCTCGGTCGCACTCGTGAATCCGAGATTGATTTGAAGGAGTTTGGCAGCTCATAGCGTGGGCTTATTGGGGTTATTATTTGATAGCGGTGAACCGGGGTGTTCGCCTCTATTCTTACTCGGATTGAAGAGTCGGGAGTGCGTTTTTTAAGGAAGGAGAGGCTAAGTCGAGAGGTAATAGCGTAATAATGTATTGTAATCAATATTGAGACGCGAGATTGGGAAGCTGATGGAGCGTTGGGTGGCAGATGTCGGGATAACTTACGTGTTGGTTTCTCTTGGCATGCGGCGCAGTTCTCCAACAATTCTCGAATACGCTTGGTCTCGACGATCTGTAAGTATGTAACGAATGTTGGCGTATTAATTGCCTTAATGATGGATATGAAAATAAGAAATGGATCGGGCGACCTGTACTTACACTCAAATCGAGCTTCGTCCACATTTTCTTAACAGCGTCGATGAGCAAATTTAAGGTCTTGGCCATGACCTCGTCGGTGTAACATCCTGAATTTGAGGAGAGAGAGAGAGAGAGAGAGAGAGAGGAGAATGGAGAATATGAACGTACATAAATCATAAGAGGCGCTCGATAAATGTGACATATTGATTTTATTGTGCAGATGTAAAAGGGCGCGTACCATTAGGGTCAACTAGAGTCGGAAACTCCCCGGGAATGTCGCCCCTCCTCCGCACCCTCATCATGTCCTCCAGTGTAGTGTTATCGTGATGATTGTGGATTCGCTCGACGTCGTACAGTGTCACGCCGGCGCAATTTTCTTTACGAAGGGCCTCCTCGATGTCCGCCATTCCATAAATTTTTGTTCTATAACGTCGCTCTCGGAACTAAAATCAAGATGACATTTTGCTTAAACTTCTCCCATCTCAAACCTCCCCTCGTCTTCCTTTCAAACAGACATTTTCTAAAATCAGAGACCGCCAGTTTCTAACCAAGTGCTATTCTAATGACATCCATCATTTCACGACGATGTTGTAATCTCACGATGATTCATCGATCGTACGTATGTACATATTGTTAATTTTACTCATAATTCTAAGGTAAAAAATTTATAGAAAAAAATGTCGGTCCTTTCTTATGGGGATATATCGAGGGGCGGTGATTATATTGGCGATGTTCTTATGGTAAAAATTAGAATAAAAACTATTTATGATACTTTTAGGTGGGTAAAATTTAAAATTAAATAAAATTTACTAATTTCCTATAAAATTAGTTTCATGAAAATTACTTGAATTGTAATTTCGGTAGATTCATCATGTTAAAGCGCATATCAGTAATGCGGCAATTTATATTATAATTATTTAAGCGAAACAAACGTGTAAACAAGTTGTAGAAGTAGCTTGAACTAATAATTAAAAAATGTCTAAATGACGGTTCGTAAATGAAAATTACGGTGAAATGATGAGAAACAGTTTTAAATTTATTTTAAAAACTCTTAATATTATAATTTCTGCTTATTCGAAATGTGTTTATTACCAATAATATTTATTTACAAAACTTGTGTGGATAACGATTGACTCACTTCTAAATTCATTAATCTTAATTAACAAGAGGAAATAATAAAAAGAAATTCAATAACAAGAAATAACGTAGAAAGCTTATGATACGTAAATGTTAGTGTACATTGAAAATAGAAGTAATTTACTGACTATTTGCAATTATATGTATACACACGTATATATAATATATAAAATAACTGTTTAATGCGTTTATTATAACATATTCGAGTGTAATATTAGACATTAAGTGAAATACATATGTAAAATGTACTTTAAAAAGTCATTAATACGCGATAAATCATATTGACTAAAACTTAAAAGAAAGTAAAATTGATTACATAAGAAATAATATGAAAATAACACGGTGAAATTAAAAAATATTTGCAATAAAAAATATTTGAAATTATTGACTATTGCATAATGAATAGAGAAATGAGTATATTTAGGACAGAATTCAGTCTAAAATGTGAAATTTTAGAATCATTTTTTTAGAATCAGGCTCAAAACCGTTGAAATACCTAATAATTCTTAATTTCAATTACGAAATGGCATTTTTAAACACTCAAATTTCATGCTCGTTTAACTGTATTCAATGATAAAAACATAAATAACGAGTAGCTTCAATTAATAAAGCCAAATATCATAAAATGCTCGATGTATTTAAATTATTTATCAAGTCCGATGCGATAAGTCTGTCGACAAAGAAATTAGAAATACCTGAAAGCAATAATAAGACATAATTACATAAGTGCTCGCATCATCTTATTATAAAAGAAGAAGAAGAAGAAAAAACATCTCCCAGTTGGCTATAAACGAGCCGAAACTTTTCCCTATAATGTCACGAATAAATCCTCAAAGAAATAAAAATTATTTCCGAAGCACACCCAGAACGCTTTAGTCAAATCCCGCATTTAACGTCTATAGATACTTGTACAAGACATATGAGATGTCAAGTTGAATAAAAATAACCACGGGACATCTTTATTCATAAATAAATCTCCAGAGTTTTTCCAAAGACAAAAATTAGGCTGCATAGGCTGTTGAAGCGAGCGAGCGTCGGGCGTTTTAATTAAATAAATGAACTGAAAAAAGACGTAGCACAATGATTTGACTGTGTGTGTAATGGAAACTGATATTTAATAGGAATAGGCGATCCAGTCCGATCAATATTTAAACCTATTTATCAATAATTCAACAACTAATATTTTTACGCTATAATTGTTGTAAGATCAGTTTGTAAAACGAAGAGCTTAATGCACGAAATCTTTCATGTAATGCTTTTTTAAAATAAGACATTCTAAAAATATAGCTTAAGCTTATAATTGTACTGAAAGCGTCAAAGTTCTCCCAGTCAATTATATGAGAAACGATCAACTTTTCGTTCGCTTTAGTGTCAAGAAATGCATGTTTGTTTCTTTCAAAGCTAGACGGAGAAGTTTTAATTGAACTTTGTATTCTGCGTTTATAAAATGCTGATAAAAGAAAGCAAAAAATTCAAGATTTAATTGACACATTAAATTAGTTTAATTTCCTAATAATTATTATTGCATGAACTTGATTTGTCTAGACGAGATTTAAGATTCATTAGAAAAATAAGTAAATTCAATTGTTTGATATATTTAATATTAATGTATTACATATGGTAATTCGCTCTTGATATTTGTTAAAAGAAAAAAAAAAAATTATCAATTAATTATTCATTCAAAAATATTAATATTAGTAACGACTATGTTTATTATTGTAAATTTAACCCAGATACATTAATTAGGTACGTAAATTAAATAAGCTGCATAAATCCAATTGCAATTTAATAATAAAAGTCGTAAGGATATTTTGGTAACATGGCGTTGGATATTTTAGTATCAATACCTTAATAAACGCGTAGCTTAAGGTTTTAAATGGATAAATGGATGAAGAATAAAGCCATCTAGACTTTACTTAAATTAGAGAGAGAGAGAGAGACCGTAAATAAAGACGCTGTAGATTCATTGGATTATTTTCTGTCCATAAGGAGAGCAGACACTCGATATTTCTGCCAACATACACACAGTTTTACCCAATGAAATGCAACGATATTGATCGAGAGCACTGACTTTATAGTTGAAACTACTTTAGTTGAATACTTAGTTGAACTCATTAACAATAAAACCGTAATATAAATATCAATGGTATTAATAATGCATTCAATTAAATTGCGTGAAAATAGAATTTGAAGCTCAGCTGCGTTATTGTGCAGTGAAACTAACATAAAAAGTAAAATTAATCTCACTATTGATACCGACATCAAAGATTCTTATTTAGATATAAAAATTACCGTAGACCTCATGAGTTATAAAGTAAGTTATTTGTATATTATTTGTGTATTTGTAAAGTGAGATATAATATGCAAGAATTCAATGTAGAATAAACGGCATTTTGTGACGTAGCATTAATATGTTCAAAAACGAGTTACTTGAAAGAGGTGCGGAGAGGGAGAGAAAAAAGGCCCAAAGAATTCCTGTACTTATTTAAATACTTATCTCTTTGAGTTATTATTTCGTGTTTGCATTGAAATATATATTATCCTTATTATGCGTGGGCTTGTGTTTTGTATTTTTGAAATTTTCGGTTTTTCTAAATTTGAGTTTCAATGCTTTGAAATGAAAATATCGGCATCAGATAAAACGAGTTTACTACTTGAGACTTAAGCGACAATTATTTGCCATTAAAACGATTCCGCAAACTGAAGCGTTAAAATACGTTGTAAATGAATCTGCACATTGAAAATGGCAAAACGCAATTTCTCATCCAATGTTTGGCAGTACAACTTGCAACTTGCACGTGAGAAATGAAAAATAATAATAACAAGAGCATCAAGTAAGTAAATGTACCAAGTCATTGAAAGTACGCGAAATATGCAAATTATCTCTGCAACCTGCGTACGATGAAAGTACTCGGTACTTTTAAAAATGTACATCGTGTCCCACAATCAAAAGGCCTAACATAATAAATAAAACAAAGCGCGCGTCGCAGCAAGTGCCATCTTAAAAAAGGAGGAAAAAACCATAAGAGCAGATTCATCGCTCTCCTTGTGCATCATCGTCACTCCCCCCCCTCCCACCAACCCAACATTTATCTGGATCGCGCTAAATCGCGGCGTGCAGGTACGAGTATGTAAATAGCGGAGGAGCGCGTGGATCGTGGAATCGCGCATTGAGAGGAGGTAAGAGCGCGGCGGATAATGCCATAGCGGAGGAAGCGGAAAGGCGAGGAGCCGCGAGCGAGAGCGAGAGCGGGCGCACCGAGGAGAGAGGGCGAGGGGGGGAATCCAGTGGAGCATGCACGGTGCGCCGCGGGTTAGGCAAGTGCATAGGAGAGCGCGCCAAATATGGCGAGACCTCGTCCCACGGAGGCCACTCCAGATGTGTATCGCCGAGTTACCCGAGATCACGGAATAATGCTCGGCCAGGAATAATGAGGCGCGCGATGGCGAAACCAGGTGGCGCGCGAGTGCCGAGGAGCGATATGGCGAGAGCGCGAGCTACCTGCCCTTATCGAGCCAAGCTGAGCGAGCAAGTGTCGCGAGATTTCGATCTCGCGGCCGCGCCTTTCCCTCGCTACGATACTCCTCCCCTCCCCACCTTGCCCTCCCCTCGCCGCCCCAACGTCTTAGCTTAAATGGGGAGTAGCGGCTTCGTCTGCCGAAAGCCTGCCCCGTTACGTTGAATATCGAGTGGCTCCGCGGGGGAGGGCGACGCATCTTCTGCTCATTGTGATTGTGCTCGAGGCACTTTCGGTTCGCGCCTACGTCCATCGATCAAGTCAAACTTGACTCGACTCCCATGCAAATTCCATGCTGATTTACGGCCAGCAAAGCTGGTCTCATTGATTGGCTCGAGCAACGAGGATGGAGCACTCGTTGGCCCAACAATTCATATGGAGTATCGGCAATCTAATGTCCTTGGCGTCCGAGGCGCCACGATTACGATAATTAGATACGAGGGAGCGAGGCGTTATCCCGGATAATCGGATGCGCGCTGCTTGGACGTAAGTATGAAGGCCGATATCGATCGATTTGACGAATCGTTAGGTAAATGCGTGTCTTAATAGTCTCGGTGCTTACCACTTCGATGGGCAAGACGCCGCTGTGCAAAGCCATTTGCCTGAAGGTCGTTCCCAATGAAATTTCACCCTGGTGAATGCAATCGACCAACACCTCGATCTTGGCAGTTGGGGCCCTTTGGCTGACAATTAGTATGATATTCTTGAATGGCTCGGCGACATTGAGACTCTCGGCGGTGATGTGCTCGCGACGTGGCTTGTCGTTCTCCACGGTCTCCAAAATCACTGCAATGCCCGTGAAATGTATTGGTGAGAGGTTGCAGTGGCGGCGAGTCATGTAGGGATTTGAGAAATGAATTTGGCAAGCATTATTCAAGGTGGTGAGGGTAAGGTTTCGCTGGGATTGAAATCTTGTTGTGGTGGGGTGGCGAGGTTCGTTGAGCGAAGTGAATGAAGCCAAGGACGCGGCATTCTTAAAAGCGACAGTACTTTTTGTTGCGCAGCTTTGCAAGTTTTATTTTTTATTCGCAGCACGTGTGCGCGTGTACGTGTAACTTACCTCGTTTGGCTCGTCTGTCGATCATGAGGACAAATTTTGATTTGGAATTGAAGTATTCGGCCGCGAAGAATGTTTCGACGTTGTGCAATGGCTTTTTCCTAGACTTCACGTGGCTCACCGTAATTGCAAACTTATCATCCTTCAAGATCTCCTCGAAGCTCTTGGTTAAATCTTGAACAATTACATGGAAGCATAATAAATGTTATTACTGATATTGTCTGTAACTACTTGAGATCAATCAAGAATGGACTTTGAATGCGCGAGAATAGTCGTCGAAGCATTGTTTAAAGCAAATATTTGTATTTTGTTAATTCCAAGCCACTATTAATGGATGTAATTGCATTATAATATTGTCGAGGACATTGCTTCCAGAGTATGTAACTGCTAGTCCGAGAAGTAGTAGTATCACTCGAGCTAAGTCAGACATTCTTATGAAATAATTTTTAATGAACTTTTGATAAATGTAATTAATCAGGCTTTTAATAAGTGACGAGGGACTGTCGACAAATGGGAAAGTATGGGTATTGATTTGTTGAAATTGAAGGAGAAGGCGATGGCGAACAGCAATTTAGATCAATTGGCAGTGGATATACTTCGACAACCGTCAAATCGATCAATTAATTTGCCGTCTCTCGTGCAATAATAACTTCTTGGCTATTAATAGCCGAATTTATTTTTCCGTATTTAGACTATTGCGGGTAATCAAACCAACACATTTTTACACGACAGTCATGAATTTATACAGATTATTGAACAAGCGCTTCTACGTGGCGAAATAGGAAATATTACTCATTAAATTATGATTTTAAATGCGTTGCCAACAGATTGGCATGTAAATGGCATAGAAAGTAATTCTCGTTAATTATGAAATATGAATTATTATTATAAATGAGAATTCGCCTGGGACTGCATTTTTTCTTCCATATAAATTTCATTCCTTTAAGATTTTTAATGTTCCACCAAGTATTGCTAATATTTTTAATAAACTGAACATGTGGAAATAAAATATTTCATAAGGCGATTATTCAATTAACTGGCCCAGCGTACAAACAATAATCTACTTACTTATAATCTTTGTAATTTCTTCTAATAACATCGGATAATACAAATCTTCCCAACTTCATCGTTATCTATCGCGACAACAAGTATTATTGGAAAAGTCGCTCTCTGTCTCGTTCTATTAGTCGTCAATTTTTATTTCTTTATTTATTTATTTTGTTTATCTAAAGAATGTTAAAGTGTAGGCCGTAAATATGTTTGGCAGACTTTTATCTTAAGCGAGTGACAAAATGAAATAAAGTTTATAAAAGCATTTACACGTAAGCTATAAAGCATTTGCGTAATAGTAAAATGCATTGGGATAACGTTAATACAGCGTTACAAAACTCGCTCAAAGGCAATTTCCACAAATGCCATCGCATACCATAATCAAATAACATTATCAATTACGCAATAACGCGGGGCGATGGTGGACGAGAGGGAGTTTGATTGAAAGGAAGAAGAAGCAGAGAAGAAGAGGAAGTAAGGACCATAAGACAAACGCGTAAAAACAAAAATGTTATCTCTTCTGTTCGCGCTTCCAGCGATAAATCACGAATTGCGATTGCTCGTTTTATATCGAATGCTCATCTAAGAAGATCGGCATTGCGCGGGTATCGATCGAGTTTACTGACCCGGCGTCTTAGGCTCGTTACTACCGGGTTTTTCTTTGACGAGGCCACCGGACGGGTTTCCAACTCCTACGGCATCAAACGATCGGCAAGAAAGAGAGAACGCATGACTCCGACACAAGTTACCATCGAGTCACTTTTAATCAAGTTGGCCCAATGATCGGTCACGGACCATCGACTATTCATTTCATATTCATAGGCTGGGCCGAGCCGCCGATTTATTTCCGCCGTTTGCCGATTGTATTTACTTGCGCTAATCGGAGGTACGAAAGTTTATTGTTGGTACTCGGTGGCTAGACTAGACGTGCACTTTGTTCATTTTATGTTTCAGGTTCCATCGGCAGCTCGTAAATAAAACTTTTAATTAGAATTGGGAACTTGTTTGCAGAGTCTGCAATGCGAAATACGACTCCTGGCAGCTTTCGACATCTGGTCATAAAATTTCTAACTTCAAACTCACGAAAAGCCAGCCACTAAACGATATTTTTCGGCGACCATTATTATTATTATCATCGTCATTATTGTTATTATTATTTCCTAAATACAATCGATAAGGAATAGGCCAGTATGGCCAATGCCATTAAACCGATGGGAATGCTCGCTCTTTTAGCCGCTACGGCTAATTAAATTAAAGTGATTTGCATTTCCCATTCGAGTTGAGAAATATTACGCAAAAGAACTATTTTTATTGATACAGAGTGTAGATGTGATTGCGCAGTGCCGGTGCATTGTGAGTAGCGAGCTTAGGCGCAAGCCGGCTAGGCGTGAAAATTTTCGAGCTAAATTGTCACTTTCGTTTACGGGAAAAGAAAAATTGTAGGTTGAGCGACCGAGCCATTATACGAGCATAATAAATAACCATCTATTTGTGTGTAGCCTCCTTCTGTCACGGTTTTTTTCCACTGTTTACGATAATGCGTAACACTTATGCGCTACACCTCAATCGTCTATATCCGTACGCGGCTAGAGAGAGGGAGAGAGAGAGAAGCGAAGGGGAAAAAAAAAACGATGCAAACAGCGGCAAAGCAGGCACGCGCATGCGTATTATTATGGCGCGCGCGCGCGATTTACAGTGCGTTCGATTTGAAATCTAATCCCGTTGTGGGCGCGCGCGCGCGCACTCACACAAAACACACAGAGAGAGAGAGACGCCCTCGCGCGTGTCATGATTATTATGATTCGTATGGATCGAGGCGAAGACAAGGCGTCGTCGGCGCCGACGCCAGATAAATATAGAAAATTAGAAAATAGTTTTTCGTGCGCCAGCGAGTAGGAGCAAAGAAGAGAAAAAAAGCAAACGTAAGCAGACTCACCCTCGTCGGGCGCGAGGCTCGAGCTAGAAATAGTGGCGAGCGCCACGCAGAGCAGGAGCGTCGCGACGCCTCGCATCTTGACGAATGTGCCTCGCTGATCTACACCGAAAATATAAGCTATGATTTTTACTGGTATTCTCGTCGTCGGGATCGTCTTGCACTTGGGGTGGGGGTGGGTGGGGGACTAGACGAATCTCAACTGTATTTACTCGTGCACGCAATACAGATACACATATATGTGTGTACGTGTGTTGATGCACGGGAGGCTCCTGATCTTTCCACTTTGCCACAATGAGGCGCGAAGGCGAATTCGCGCACTGGCCAAACAATTGTTGGCTCGAGCGAAAGTTACGCGCTCCAACTTGTTACAGGTCGCCCCAAGGCCGGCCGCACTTGATCGAGCCAAAGTCCCGGAAAGCAGCGCAAAGTGAAAGAATCAGGCGCGCCTAGAGCAACGAGGGACTCGCGCGTCTAAGCAAAGCACCGGGGCAGCTAAACACTTGGCACAGGCTCGATTCCGACCGATTCCCAGCTGACCTCGACT
>JAPYYT010001758.1:0-25808 GCA_030522565.1 Ceratosolen corneri
AAGATCAAGACAGTGTAATTTCATATGTAAAACCAAAATTGTGTAAAGAAACTTTCTAATTGATTTTCAATAAATATCAGTTCACAGCATTAAATTCGAGGCCCCGCGTCTACGTTTCTTTCTACCCTGCCATCTCTCCTCTACCACTATCGGCCTTTCCCCCCTTCATCTTGGGGAGAGCTCAGCATCAGGAAAGTTGCCTGAACATTTGGTCCTTGGAGCCGGATAGTGGTTAGAGAGAGATAGCAGATCACGGAACGACACGATCTGTTCCGAGCCGGCTACAGTATACACAATTAAGTCGGAAGGAGAGAGAGAGATAGAGGTACGTAGCCGCGCAAGCGCCATCAGTCCGATCATGCTGAGGAGCATTGGGCTTGACAGCGCAGCTCCGCACAGACTCGCCAAAAGAGGGCGCATAAGAACTAAAATCGTTAAGTAGATCAATAGCGATTGAGAGTCGATAAGGTAGATCAACATAACCTAGAAATACTGTGAATAAATCTCAGCCCCATAGAGGGCTTTCATGTTTTTGACAGTAAATTCAAAATAAATCCCGCGTCTTATATAATTCATATAAAACCTAATAGAGAAGGGTGTGTTTGCAGACAATATTTGTTTTACTAAATTAGAAATATTGACTAGTGCCAGGAGATAATAATGTCAGAAAAAACCATGCTATCATAACTGCGTATAAATCAGATGAGGACCCAAACACAAGTATGGCAACACGACAGTTATTACCTATGATATGTTTCAAGTTAAAATCACAAAGCGTTGGCCTTAATCAGATTAGACAGATAGGTATTGAATATTCAAAACAAAACCAGACATGATCAAAGAAAGCTTACGAGAAGCACTTGAGGACATTAGGGATCTCTATGATAAATTTGAAAAAAACCATAGAGAAATAGAAGAAAGATGGGCAAGTGAGGTAATCAATCACCAATACATTACTGAAAATATACAAGAATTTGAGATAGAGAGATACAGAAACAGTAAGATGATAATCGCTGTTTTAAATGAGTTCACAAAAACAAATAAAAAGAGCACTAGTCAACCCAGTAAAAAATATGAAAAAAGAAGTATTTACGTTTACCAGAATTCGTCATTGATAAATTCATAGGTGACTACACCAAATGGAATAGCTTCAAAAAAGATTTCATAAGCATGGTCATAAAAAGAGGAGATTTAGATGACAATAAAAAGCTATATTATCTTAAGAACTCATTGGGGGGTGAATCGCTCAGACTTATAGAACCTATAGAATTTAAAGATAACTCATTCAAAACTTCCTGGAGCTTGTTAATGGCTTGCTATAACAAACCAAAATTTCAGACAGTCGCTATATTAGACAAAGCATTAGCTACAGAGTATTATAAACCTGTAAAAATCAGCGATGCAAGAGAATTGCTAATCATAGCAAATGAAATGTTTAAAAGGCTGAAACATCAACGAAGAACTCATAACATTATAGAAGTCATAGTAGTACACTTAATAATTAGATTATTAAATCAATAACAACGCCTTGATTGGGAGAAAATAATTGGAAACAGTGACAACTACCCAACTTATAAACAGCTTATCAAGTTTTTGTGAAAGCCAAACAAGCATCCCAGTGATGAATGAAGTTCAAAACAAAAGGGGAAGTAAAATCGGTCCACCCAAATCAAGATACAAGAAAGCTTCAGTCAAAAGAGCTCCTCGCCCAGCAGAAAAAAAAAGAAAATAAAACAAATAGATATCGGCATATATTGCAATGATACACCCCTTAGAAATATGCGCAAAATTCAGCAATTTAGCAGTAAATGAAATAATGGAAGTGGTAAAATAAAAACAAAACATGTGAAAATTGTTTAAGAAGTCACATAAGTAAAAGTCGATTCAAGAAATATTGCGACTTTATAGAGAGCAGGATAATACTATAAAGCAGCAATACTGGTTCAGTAGAGTAGGTAAGGGGTGCAGTCATAGATATAAAATCTAATATATTTTATAATTCTGTTTTAGCCATGGCCCTGAAAGAGGCAAGCACACAATATTTCATAAACAAAAGGTCTAGCTCGCCAACTCAAAGCAAACTGCATAAGATCAATAGTCTTCGTTATGGCATTGGCGGAACGAAAACAACTATCAGAATTTATGAAAGAATACCGAAAACGATGCCACATGAAGAGTCCCAAAATTTTAAAGAATCCACATTATTACCTGCTACATCATGGTGTATTAAAAGAAGATGGTGCCACCACCAAGCTGAGAGTTGTGTTCAATGGGTCCTGTGAAACAACACTGGTTATTCCATCAACGACCTGATTATACTGGAGCAAATTTTCATCTTGACATTCCAAAGATGATTGGGACTTGCAGAAAATTCTTTGGGGTAGTAATGAAGTGACATTTTCATTAACAACAGTTAATTGATTTTCAATAAATATCAGTTCACAGCATTAAATTCGACCCCCCGCGTCTGCATTTCTTTCTACCCTGCCATGAATGCTCAGCATTTATTATATTTAGTGTGCATAATTTCTAAAGTAAATATGAAATTTTATTTATAACGATTATCAAATTAATGCATTTATAAATATAATAAAAAAATCAGTATTAGCCTTTTACTCACAATGTAACTTTTATTTTCCAATAATTAATAAAATTTTATTAATTGTGATATAAATATTTCATTAATTAATGGAAAATAAATGAAAAAGAATTGCGCTTAAATATTTCAATATTATATACTTACCAGCTACTGGTTCTACTAATTCTTCTTCTTTGTTTGCGTGAAAGTGTTTGACCATTACAATACCACCAATTTGTATATCTTTTACAGATGTATACAAACTACCTTCAACTAACTGAATTACTTTTAGTTGATGTCGCAAAACACGCGCTGGATTTTGTAGAATTTCATAATTAGGTTCTGCATCTTTTTTTTCCTTTTCTTTCTCTCTTTCTCTATCTTTCTCGCATTTATCAATACTATCTTCCTTTCTTTTATCTTTAAGATTTTTATTTTCTTTATCATCTTTTTCTTTACATTTTCTATCATCTTTAGCTTCTGAATTGTCTTTGACTTCTGTGGAATTTATAGGTAAATCCTATAAATATTAAGTATTTTATCGAATAATTCAGTAAATAATTCACATAAATTATTAATGTAACTATTGAACATTGGTCAAATAATTATATAATGCAATATAATAAGAATTGTAGACAGAATAAATATATCACATAAATATGTATATATTAATGTTAACGAACAATAAAACAAAAAACAAACAAAAAACAAAAAATAAATAAAATCAATTATATATTTTTATTTTAATGAAGTTAATATTTATTATTAATCATTCAATAAGGTAGAGTTTGTATAATATTAAATAAATTGAGCTTTAACAAATGTCTATGGATTTGGTGCTAACCTCTCAAATAACAGTAATTATTAAAAATAGTATCTCTGAAAAGTACAATCAAAATGAAAGAGCTCAAGCAGCAATGATGTATGCATAAGAGCTTTAACTACAATGCTTTGCCTTCTTTAAAATTACACAGTTTCGCAATATATTCATAATATGTTATACGGTATTGTTTCGGATTTAACGCGCGTGTAATTCTCTCCTCAAGGTGTGAGACAGCTTGACAACAGTGGAGAGACAGCTAGTGGAAAGAGGAAGATAGAAATAGGTTTTAAGAAACGAGTTTTCGGATTATTTTGTGTGTTTAAGTAATTTATTTATTGTATTCAATCAAGGTGATCAAGTTTCAATTTATAAAGGATTGTATAAGCTATGGGGCTAAAATAATCAGTTGCAAATTGATAACTGTCTAGATATTATAAGGGGAGGAGTTACCTCTGACTCAAGTAGCAATTACTTGTATGCTAATTGCAAGTGTTCGAGAATCCGTCAGACCATCGGTATATCTCTTTGTTTGTAAATTCTTTTTAGAAACATTTAATACATTTATGACTGCCAGATGTGTCCCAAGAGCGTATGAATATATTCAAAAAGTACATCGAATATTATTTCTCTTCCGTTTGTGACCATTTACGATCATGTTTACTCGGACTGCACCTCGAACAGATTTCGGCAATAGTAAATATGACCATTAACTGTCTTGCAATACGAGCCTAGATAAAAATAATGGACAAGACCTTCTAGGTATAACAGCATGATTGCTAAACTTAGTGATAAACTCTTAACGAACCGACAAGAATTGGAAATCATGAAAAACCCAGCCAGGACTTATGACGTCGAGGTAACCACGCGACCGGCGTCCCGACGTCCCAAAGGCTACCACCACTCCACCTCTAACACTTCGCTCTTCTCCTATAAAAGGGCGTTGACATTTTTGGCTAGAGCTTCAATGACAACAGAAAATTAGTTTCAAACAATAAGCAAAATCTTGCCACTCTTACCAAAAATCTAAAGAGACCACACCTACTCAAGGAGCAGCGTGAGACATCAAAACTAGATTGCAGGCGCGCTGGCTTCAGAATTCACGCTAAGATCAATCTAACATTTAGTCTTACAATGAAGAGATTCTCAGATTTCAGTGTTCGGCATCATAAAGTTGAAGGTTCATCCGACGCTGGTACAAGATGACTACACGTTATATAACGAACGCTCGGGCCCGCGAAGCTCAATCACGTGAGAACACCGCAAAGGAGCCCACAGGCTGCAGCTCCCCCTTTCCCTGGGTCAATTGATAAACGCTGCATACGTTACTAACGTGGACCAACAAGCCGAGAAAGGTAAGAGCATAGAAACGCAGACCAAAGCCAAGTATCGATAGGAATAAATAATTAAACAAACTGTTTTAAGTTAAAGACTATTAGCCCTTGTAAAACTCCTTAACTTCGGTCAAAGCAAGTAAAGGCCAATAAAATCATTAGTGATTGACACCAATAAATGTACAAGAATATTAAATGCAGAAACAGATTAAGAATTAAGAGCAAGACATTATTTTTACATATGATAAAACAGAATTGTATATCTTTACAAAATTTTCTATTTAATTTCAATAAACACCAATTCATAGCATTACATTCGACCCTCCGCGTCTTCGAATCTTTCTACTCTGCCATCTCTTCTACAACTGTCGGCTTGTCTCTCCACCACCTTGGGGAGAGCTCAGTATCGGGAAAGTTGCCCGAACAGCAATATAGAAAAAAGGGGAGGGTGACTGCAGTAAAAATAATATAATCTTGTTTAGCCATAGTACTTAATTATATGTACAAAGCTTATCGGTTAAGGAGATAATGATTAGTGAGATTATTATTATTGCAATGGTGCTTTTTGCGGTGCAGAGGATGGTTTATTTTAGCACATGCTTTAGAATACGTGGAGGTAAGTGTTCCGGAATTAAACCCGTGTGTGTATTCTCTCTCCAAGATGCGGATGAAGAGAGACGGATAGTGGAAAGAGGATGATAGAAATAGATTTCAAAGATACAAGTCGGAGTAATATGTGCGTTTTGTAGTTTATTGAATAAGTATTAAGCAATATATGTATATATGTACAAGCTGAAACGATTTTAGATGTAATTAAAAATATTATTGTAGCAGTTATTAGTAGTATTGAGTAATTTTATAAAGATGACCGAAAATATTGGTATGAGATAGGAATTGTTAATTGACACGTGTTTAAGGGGATTTAGGAAAATGAAAGGAGTTACCTCTGACTATTCAGCAGCTAATATGCTGTGTGGGGCAGATATCACAGAAGGGGAGTAGGGTGAAGACGTAACTGCAGTCGCGATACTATGACTCCGAAGGTGAATGCAGTAAATTACATGCATATGCTCTTGAGAAATACGATCTTATGTCGAGATTTGTACTGGATAGTTTTCAAGGTCAGGTGATAGTCAAAAGTAACTGCCGTATCTTCCGAGTAGTCGTATTTATGTTTCAGGTCTCCGTGTCATTTTTCCACAGGAAGAGGTAAATTCAGATATTAACTTTCCATTATCCCATATTTATGAATGGTTGATTTGCGTATATAAATTATACATTAACAAAAAGAGTTTAGAAAAGGAAAGAAGGGAAACTCAAGTATAGAGTTTTTAAGGTTCTTATAACTATAGTTAAATCTTTGTATTATACGATATGTAAACAGATCATTATTTTAATTGTTTTATCGTTTATAATACATTAACACTAAACAGTTCATAAACAGAGAAATCTTAACTGAGAATTCCGATGACGGACGGAATCTTGAACAGGTATAAAGATTTAATCAATTTACATATTATTCAATAAAACCATCAAATCATTCATAATGATTAGTATGACTTGACAATGAGTTATTTTGACTTTCTGTTTTTTTGCTTTAATTTATATTTTTCTAAAAATTTTTCAAATCCGATATTTGTAATTGAAATAGTCAACTTATTTAACTTACTCATATAGTTAACAAAATTTTACTTTTATTTGTAATCATCATCGCTTTCATATATGAATATCTAAAAATAAAAATAATCATTTACTGTATGTATGGTCCATAGTTATATTATTTTTATTGTTTTTAAGTGTAAAAATCAATTCATTCGTGGTAGGTAGAGATCATTATCTTCACACATGTGATCATTTATTATAATCAATTATTAAAGCCATCACTAGGTATAAAAAATTTACGCTAACTTTATATTAAGTTAACAATCTATGATTATTTAAATTATTCATATAAATATCACTTTATCGTCAAACTTTTCATTGATGTTTTTGAATATGTGGCAGGGTATTTCCTTACCAAAATGTACTTATCAAATACGAATATTTTTGTGAATATATTTATATTTACAAAATAGGTTTTAATTTAATTCAATATATATTTTCATGTTAATGATTAATTACTTTGATATAAGAGATACTAGACAATATTAATTTTCCTTAAATAAATTCTGTTTAATCTGATGAGATTCAATCTGACATGTGAGTTTGCCCGAGTTGGAATGAGGAGAGGTAGACAGTGGAAAGAGAGGGCTAGCTGGATTTTACAAGGCAATAATAATTAATCATAAAATATAAAATATAAATGTAAAATATAAATTAATTAATTACTAAAATTAAATTGGTATATAAAGTTGTTGAATATAAATTTGTGATGTCTTGAAATGAAGTTATTGTCCTTTGATTATTAAATTGACTATTGAAATTAAGTTGTAGTTTGTTTTGGTCACTTTCAATACTATTAACTGTTATTAGAGTTGCGTTGAAGTAAGCCTGGCTTTTTTCTTGTTTTAATAATTTATAAATTAAATTATTCATTCTATCTGTGTTAAATTAGATTTTAAATATAGCAGCAAACAGTCGTGAATTGTTTGCTACTAACCAGTCAAAATCTATTCATTCTTCATTTAAATAAATAGATTTGTATTTTGTTTACAAATGCTTATTCAATTTTAACTTATATAAGACTGTATTCTTTCACTTCATTTTTATATAATAGTTATTCTTTAACTGATTTAAAATCCTTAATTTCCTTAATTCCTTGGCGAGTATCTCGTGACTAGAATATTAATACATTTACTACTTGGTATTTTTCGATACAAGAATTATCGTTATTTATTGTAAGGTAATATCACGTTTTTATTAAAATAATCACTATTGCATCGAAGATGTTTTATTTATACTCTTCGGTCATTTATTATTAATTTCTTGATAATGTAATTTAATAATAATTTAATGTAGTTATAATAATGGTATGATTATTAAAAGTTGATTATCAAGAATGGAAACCGATGGTTGGCAGTTTAACGTGAAGTAAATAATCGTTACAATTATTAAATTCTTATTACTAAGCGAATTTAAAAGTCACTGTGTTAGCTAGCTTTCTTATTTGGGGCTTGGCAGAGTTGAGGGAAAGATTCGAAACGTAATTTGGAGAATTAAAGCTTTCGCATTGTAACCTTATTCGACATTCTGGGAATTTCGAATAGATTCATTAGGGTATTATATGATACTGTTCGGGAAATTACCCGAGTGTGAACCCTTCCAAAGATGATATGGAAGAGAGGAAGGTAATGGAAGGGAAGAGATAGCAGGGTGGAAGGAAGCGAAGTCATTGAAGTTGTATATAATATTGTGAAATGCTATTATTGACAATATATTGGTAAATATAATTCTGTCATTCTTTTACGTGGTATGCCTCCGGTCTAACGTGATATTCAGGCATAAATTGAATACCGCGGAGCTTAGAATGATTCTAATAAATGTGGTTCTGTGCACATTATTCTTAATAATTATAGTATTACATTAGGTGAATTCTATAAGTAGTATTAATGTCCTTTGAACAGTATTGTGGCAAAGTAGTGGCTGCTACGCTTTCAAGTGTCATACTGTGGATTGCGATCTTGAACGACAGTTAAAGCATCCATTGTTTACTGTTTTTACTTGAATCCGTACAGAATGAGAATAGCACAAAGTATGACAACTGCGCTCAAATTTTCTGGAATCTTTATGGCTATTGACTTTTCTAGTTTTTCATTATGAGACACGTGATGGTCAATTTGACCATCTGGAAACTTTCGAGGTTGTAGTCCGAGTGAATAGGGTCGTTAAAAGGTCATTAGTAAAGGAAAAGGATATTCTTTGTATTTTCTGGTTGTAATCATAGACTCTTGACTTACATCTGGCACTCAAAAACGTATTAGATACTCTAATAAATGTTCAAACAATGCGATATTATTGAGAGACGATCAAGGTTCTATCGAAATTTCAAACAAATACTCTTCATCTTAAATATTAATAAAATTATTTTATATAATTTTCTGTTTAAAAATTAACTATATAAATAACGAAATAATATATTCACTATAACTACTGTTCTAAAAAGAATTTTAATTTATGAAGATTACTTACAATATCCATTTTTTCGTGAGAATCACGCGCACGGCGTTCTGATTCGCGTCTTCTAGCTCTTGCTGCAATACTAAGAACAGCTGTTGTAACTTTTTCGCGTTCTTCTCTTTTTTTTTCTTCAAGTGGAGGTGGATAAGCGTATATACTGGGTCTAGCATTTGATTTTAAATTAAGCTTCGGCATTTTTAGCTGTGCATTCAAAGCAATAAGACAAGTTGGTGTAAATGCCAATGCCAAACAATGTGCAAGTGGATACCAATACCAATACTGGGTAAAGACAAGTGCTCCTACAACTGCTAACATGTTAGTATGTCCAGTACGTGATTGCAAAGAAACAGTCACATTCCGTCCCCCTAAAATTATATAATTTTAAATTAATTAAAAAATATAATGTAAAAACTATTATTTAAATAAATTAACGTTACTAAAATTCATTTACCAAAATTGACACATACAGAGTAAAACCAAGTAAATCTGTTTTATAATTATAAAATTATAAAGATTGTTTAGAATTCTGTGTAACAAATGAACCGTCGGATCATCGCCGTGTATATTAACTATCGGTGTTTACAAATATAGAAGTGCGATACAAAAACAGAAAACAAAAGAGCATCGAAGAATCGAAGAATGCTAGAAAGGTCGAGAAAATATCTTAATGAAGTGTTGTATTGTACGTGGTCGTGCTTGAAAGAAAATATTCATACTTAAAATATTATATATTATAAAATATTTATTGATCGAGGATCAAGTAAAATAGAAGGAAAGTGCATATGTGGTAGCTGTTCGGAAATCCGTATAATAAACCAACCGTCTCATTGGCGCCGTGTAATATGATCATTAGTGTTTACGAATATAGCAGTGCAGTGTAAAAACTGAAGAAAAAAGAGTAGAAGATAGACAAAAGTACTATAAACTGGAGACTAGATATTCATTGCTAGTATTCATTGCTAATAATAAAATGAAGTGTTATAATTGCACGTGGTCATAGACAAAAAACATTAACGTGAGGTGATTAAAATCGAACGTGAATTTTTTTTTTTTTTTTTAATTGAATCTGAATGAAAAGAGTGGAAGGTAATGTGTGTAACATTAGTTGAGTTTTGACCGTTGAATTCTTTGTTCTGTCTGTGCAGTGGACTCAGCCATAGTGTGACTACATGAGAGAAAAGGCTCACCTAACGGCCAAAAACAATAAGGACAGTGTTCGAGATTTCCATCGTAAAACGTTTCTCGTTTCGATAACACGTGGATCCTCTACGAATACTACAATATCACACACACCACCATGCATAATAATTATACCATCCACTGTACACATTTCAATAGAGAATAAATTATAAAATAAGTAAATACAGCACACACACGTTTGACAATTTAATTAATCCTGTTTATCAATCCCATTATATCTCCATTCTTTACCATAAGACAGTGTATAAATCAATACGTGAAATCCCTATCAAGATCAGCAATCAATTAAAAGTAAATGATTGTCATACAATCGATAACACAACATAAATATTTGTTTTTGTTCGGGAATCACCCCGAATGTGAACTGTCCCTAAGGTTACGTGAGGGTGAGGCAGATAATGGAAGGGGAAAAATATCAGAAATGTTATAAACCGTTCCTGAAATGTTTTGGGTGTAATTACCTGTATTGATAATCAGATGTTGAATATGATATTGTTGCTCCCTTAAGAGCATAATTGCGTAGTTAGATTATGTTATATAGTGCACTGAATTAGGTCTCCTACTGGAAATCGCGATCAGTCGTAAATTGATCACTGGAAAGGCGAGTCTGAAACTCATTGTACTGAAATATGATATTTCCGATCGAGCGAGCAACTTTGAAAATTATATCGTCTGACTTATTTCAACGTTTTAGAATTCTGTTTGAGATACACAAAATTTAGAATAGACTTTTATCAACGCTTTTTATTCTTTGTATTTTACGCTTCATCTTTCCGCCCCTCAAATCTTCTTCAAGATACATGTAGAAACTTTGTAGGGATTATGGCTCTCCAAGGAGAGTAGTTCCTATTATCTTAGCATTTTGTTAATGAAGTCTTGTAGACAAGATGTGGCAATAACACTGATTTAAAGAGATACTCAATTAGAAAATCTAAATTTGTGCACGGATTAGCATTTGCGACGCCTAATTCACGACTGTTCGTTATTCTCATCTGCGACCTAATTCATCGCATAACGAGTCAATAATATATATTTCAAGCTCACCTTCATGGAGATCAATTTACAACTGATACCGTTTCAAGGGCGACTAAAAACTTAACACAAATATATAATAGCATTTAAAGGACAAGAACACATTTCAAGGAATAACTATTTTATAATTAATTTTACATTCAATTATATTTTCCATACTGAATAATTTTGCACATCCTTTTATCAAGCAATTTATTATTACACTCAATCAAGTTATTCTTAACATCCCTGCTATACCTCTCCCCACTATATTGAGGAGAGTTCACATTCTCACATAATAATTATTTAGTATGGCTTTATATAATACTGTTTATAATAAGAATGCTAATAGATAATAACGAAATAGTCCCTTGCGATAGACCACCAGCACTACAAAGTTTCTGTTAATGACTTATGCAATCCTGCTCACTAATTTCCTTAAGTATACTGCTATTGCATCGCTCATACGATTATATTTATAAAATCGGCGTAAAGCAGTTGCATCTTACTGCGAAATAGAAAAATCGTCACAAGATTATTACTATGTGGGAATCATACACTTATTGTCATTATGATTAACGTTCTCGCTGTTATAGACAAAACATCAATATATTCCTTGCTATATGCAGAGTACATACGGGCACGGAAAGGTATTCTTGAGTTTCAAGGAAAATTAAAAGTATTGTAATTATAGACACGATGGAGATTCTATCAATCTTGAAAAATATTTATTATTGAACGAAAAATGCGAATACCTTTATCACACATAGTTGGTGTAAACATAAAATCAATTATCCTTTTGAAATGCATGAAGAATCTTATCTTTTCAAATAACTAATATAATTTACTTAAATAGTCACAACATTTTTTAATTACTTTCTTTACATTGTCATATTTAGTATATGTATAAGTAACGTATGTTAAAGTAACATTTTTATTTTATTTTATTGTGTTCGGAAAATCCGTATAATAAAACCAACCGTCATTTCGACGCCGAGTAACGTAAAAATTAGTGTCTGTGATATAGAAGAGCGGTGTAAAAACAAAGAAACGTGTAGCCCAAATACATAACGGTCATTTTTAGAAAGGTCTAGAAGGAAAGTACACGTGTAAGAACAATTGCCGCCACTTGAACCGAGATGTCTTCTTGGCTTTCCCGCGTAGCTTGCGCTGCGGACTCGGCCGCGGTGGGAAAAGGGCCCGCCTATCGGTATCTAAAACAAGAGAAACAAAGGACTCAGTACACCAATAATAATTAGTGCCGATCGCGGGACTAATAAGAAAAACCAATCAATTAGTTTCGACGGGGTGGCGTAAAGTCGCGAAGCGAACTGTGAGGACTAAGTGAGCCACGCCGTCGAATCAGTGTGGAAATCGTCCTCTTCGAGTAAAGTTCAATCTTCAATTGCGGATCCCAGCAGAAGCCGAAATAAAGCAACGAAGATTGGCAAAGGTAACCCCGCAAATCGAAGACTGACAAAAGCAACCCTGTAAAGAGCTTAAAAGAACCGTACTCCCTCAAGCTGAAGCAACTACGCACCATTCAGCTCGAGGTCATCAGGAACGGCTGAGGTCTTGTCAGCAATAATCAAAGAAGGAAACCAGCCCTCCCAAGCGCGTCAGCACCTAATTGACAAACTGCAACATCCGGGTCACAGGCGGCAAAGTCGGGGGGCTTTAGGGACTAACCGCGCAGCTCGTAAGATACAGAACACAAGATCAAGACACACTTAAACCTTATACCGCAAAATAGGTTTGTCAAATCCCACTCAGTGTAAACGGGGCTAGACGGCGCGGCAGATTTTCGAATGCCATTGAATCTCCGTTCAAGCGTTACGGCCATTTATCATTAACACACACACACACACACCCATCACCACAAAAGAGAACATTTATGATGAAATAAATAGAAAGAGCACACACACGTGTTTATCGATTCAATCAATCCTATCACCAATTTCTATCCCATTATACCCCACTCCTTAACATCAGGGAGTGCATATAATAACAGGAGGTAAATTCCCTATCAGTAGGCCGTCGGAATAGGTAAAACTGAGCCCACGAGAGCTAGATAGAGGATACCTCAACATATCAATAAAACTTATTTTATTGCTTTTTAAGACGAATATATTTGTGTTTATGTTATTGAAATTACTGTTTATTAAAAATGAGTGATAATAGTAAACCTAAACCTATTTGAAACCTATTTGAATTTGGACATTATTTTAAAAATGTTGAAATGCCCAATAAAATATTTTGTATTCGCGATTCCGTAAGACCCACGAACCTCTCGCAATAACACTTCATTGTTTGGAAATTAAATAGAACTTTTTAGCATGTTTATGATAGCCAAATGTATGCCAAGAGACTTCACCTGATACGATAATTCCCTAGTATGGTCCTAGAGTCATGTACTCGGATTAAAATTTCAAATGTCTCATTACCAGAGTAATATCAACATCGCTAAAAAGATTCTAAAATATCGGAGAGCTAATATTACGATCCGTGGTTTACCCGCACCCTCTCACAAACCAAGCAGGACCAATACTTTGTTAATTGCATAGCAGTGACTATCAGTGCAACCTTTTAACAGTAAGACAATCACTTATTCTTCTCATTAGGCCCTGCCCAGATCTCCCCTGCAGCAATTCAGTACATTAATCATAAAAAAATACTGACCAAAACCGAGCTTCATATTCTGCAACTCCCAAGAAAATTACTCGATGAGCGAGGTAATATCAGCAAAAACAAATTGCACGAACAGCAGACGTCAATTATTCTCTTTCGTTAGCCATCTTTCTTTCCATCTATTCACCAATGGAAGGTATTCAAAATCCCTTAGTAATTTGTAAGTTTCTAATAATATATTTATAGTATTGAATTTTCTTTTAGAACGACTTGAAATACCCCTTTCTTGACAGTTACAACAATGCCTTTCAAGCATTGTTTTCACGTGTATAATCGAGCATAGCAACACGCATTTGAATATTGCTCTATTAGAAAGCTATAAATATGAGCACATCGATCGAGCGAGCAAATTCTTCCGAAAGAAGACAAAAGTCTTATATAGCATTCTTCGTGGCATCCACATATACAAGAAGATTGCGATAATAGCAATTACTGTGGTATCTACACAAGCTGGTAGTCTCGGTGTCATCCATAAACGCCGGTCTTGTATACTAATTACAGTGGCAATCCACAAATCAAACACCAATGAACTCAATGGAATCCACGTAAATAAAAAGATTCACATAATAAATATAATAACATTCAACGTAAAAAGTTAAGTTACCTTAGACAATATTACAATCGAACCAGACGGTGATTATTTTACCACTGATCATCAAGACTGAATATAAATCAATTTTACTCTAACGTGATATTAGTATTTTATAAGTTACATCATATAATTGTTAATAAAAGCCTTTATAGTATTACATAAGGAATAAAATACGTATTTATAACTTCCCCACTATCTTCTTAACTTTCACTATCTGCCTTTCACACTCTACTTCTTGAGAGTTCACACTTAAGTTAATTCCTGAACAGGAACTTTCTTCTTCCGAATTATTTCCAGATACTTCAAAGATTTTTTGTGTATTCCAAATAATCAAAAGGCGTTGTACTCCAACTTGGGTGAATGTTGTAACATTCACTTCTGTGCGAACAATAATTAACTCGATGTTCAACTTACAACTGACCGCCACAGCAATAAGAAAGTAACTCAATTAATTACAACATTCACACCATGAGCGTGAATGATAACCAACGTAATATTTAACTTACAACTGACTATCGCAGCATCTACTTCGCCGAAACAGGAAAGTACTGTATTCATTAAATAATTAATCAAGCTACGATTTTCCCTTCGAATATCACGTTATTTAATTTATAATTACTATCAAGACATTTTAATTTAGAACTTAGTATCAAGATAGTACAATAATGTTTCAAGTCAATATAAATAAATCTAAATTTCAATCTAAAATTCAATATATTAATTTCAATAAATGCTATTACAGTTACATACATCTTTCGTAGACTTACTTTTCTCAACATCTTGGGGAGAGTTTATATATCGGGTTAATTCCCGAACATTTTGTATTGAGTAACTTTTAGTAATCAAAAATCTAAACGAAACTAATCATTTATAATTACGAACAAAAATAAGATGATTCCAATAATCCAATTATTTCTTAACTTCAGAAATAAATAAACATGATTGAAAATAATTCAACTTCATATCTTAATATTTCAATAACAAAATTTTGAAGACTCTGGTCTAGTTTTATTTGGATGATTAATAAATTTTCCTTATAAATATATATTATATATTTATATAGATGTACATATAAATAGAGCAATTAAATTTTAATAAATATTATTAAAATACTAGTTAATAATTTTTTGAAAGATGTACAATTTTTATTTAAAATATTTTAATTTAATCTTAAATTTAAATTCCAACCAAAATTAAAAATATCACAACCACAAGTTTAATATCTTTTTATTTATATTTTCTAATAGATCTTACCTGCGTCAATAATACCCTGGGCAAGAATTGCACCAAATTTTGCCATATGGTCTTCATGTTTATCAATAATAACTTTAGCATAAAGTATTCGAAAGTCTTTTACGCGCGAACAGGTAGCTTCTGTTTGTTGAATAAGAATCATAGCTGATGCAATAAGTGCACCTTGACGTACAAAATTTACTGGATCATTAGTCATTGGATCAAGTAAACCTATAGCTTCTTTTAGACCTGTACCAGCACATGCAATACCTAATGCCATTGCCGCTCCATATCGAACATGAGGATTGTAACTCTCTGCTAATAGAGATACCACACTTGGACACTGTTCCGGATTTCTGTAAAATATTAAAATTTAGCATGATAGTTTTACTTTTTTGAACGTTAATGATTTTTTTAATATTAAAATTTTAATATTAATTTAAAATATACGTATTTCTAATAAACATAAAACTGATAACTATCAAAATACAAATTAATACATTATAAAAATTAAAATTTATAATACCTTGTAAGTTGTTGACATTATATATTTTGTTAATATATATGAATACTATTGAAAATGAAGATTAATAACATTTTATAATATATATTTTTATATTCTGATGTCAATTTGTAATTAAATATATATATAAATCAATAAATATGATAAAAACAAACATGGATATGGCAAAATACTTACCTAAAAAGTAAAAAACCTAGTCCTGTCACTGCTGCACGTCGGACATCATCATTTACATCAGAAACCTTTCAAAGAACAATTATTAAATATTGAATGAAAGATTTAATATTAGATAAGTAGACAATTATATACTTAAAAAAGTGTTAGAAAAAATCAATCAATTTTGGTTTACTGATAATACTTAAAACTAAATAGAAAAATTATTAATTTAAAAAATTAATAATTATTGTATATTATAAGAATTACTTAAATTCTGTTCAAAATACGATAAAAGTAAATCAACAGCCACAAAGACGAAATCAAACCATTTCTTCAAAGTTATATTATATTTACTTAATAATACAGTATACATATTCTGTATATTACAATTATAATCAGTTCAAACCCGAAATAAATATAAAATATTTATTATGAAAATTCTATGAAAATAATAGTAATTTACGTTGATCATCTTTAATTTAAGTAAATAGATTGTTCAAAATATATAAAGATAAAAGTTAAATATATTTATTAACAAATAACAATATTTATTTTTTGTACAAAAGAATTAAGGGCCGTAAAAAATTCGTTGATTAAAAATTGATATATATACAATTTAAATTATAAAATTACATGAGAAATTTTTAATTGGTTAAACTATCTTTAAGAAATTATGGTCACCAATTTTGACGATAATTAAACATATTTAATTAATGTAGTTATATGTATGTAAAAAAAATGTAAACATATTTAATAATCGTAGTTTAACGAAAATCATCTTATTTATTCAATATATATATATATATTTGTTTTATTCTCAATGGAATATTTTATTTTTTGACTTGCTGGTTATTCAGTGTTAATTTTAATAATAACTATATATAAGATAGGTTTTACCATAGTTATAAATTGATAAAAAATAACTAGTAATCATATTAAATAATATAAACCTTAATATTAATTTTACATACTGTTAATAGTTCTATGGATTATTGCATTTTAAATAGATACTATAATTTGGATGTTTACTTATTTAATTATAGTAATAATGTGTAACCTATATTTCATTCCTGTAGTTTATAATGTTACAATTAATACATATACTTAGACTATATTGTTTTACAAATTCTCATCATTTTTAAAACTGTATTCTTCAAGTCCTTTTCTCTTGTATATCTTACTTTCATAATTTATTTTTTAAATTCTCCAAACTAACTAAAAACAAACTTATTGGGATATAAGCATATACAAATCAGATATTTTATAATATTTTCTATAAATAATAAAAATTTTTTGCTGTTTTCATATGATTAGAATTACGTAATGAATTTTAATGAGTTTTTCCCTTCTCAATATTTAAAGATTTTATGTTAAGTATTTTTAATCAAATAAATTATTTTGCCATTATATCAAAAAAACCTTAATTTTTCGGCCTAAAATTATAAATAAATCTTTTTAGTACATTTATTACTGAGAATCGGTTAATAATTTATTCAATTTTAAATATTTTAAAACCTTTTTTAAAATACTAATCTTTGATTTTATTAAATATTTTATTTATTAAATAGCATGTGTTAAGCTAAACAGAAACCAAAACTATCAAAGTGTAAGATTAATGTCTGGTAAACCAATGTTTTTATTATTTTAGTTGCTAATAGAAAACAATAAATTGTATATGCAGGTTCGAATAAAAAATATCATTTGTTAATATTCTTATTTTTTATTTCAACAATTACAAATTAAATACTTCATAGAAATTTTTTTATTCTCTTTTATAATTATGTCTGTTTTCTATTAAGTTATTCATTTTTGTTTTATTTATTTTATTTAAATACTTACAGCAACATGAAGAAGTTTGCGAATTGCTTGATTATTTCCTGTACCACAATATGCCATAGCTAGAGTATACATTCCACTTCTTCGAAGTATAGGATCCTTATCAGCACTAAGAGAATTAATTAAGGGATCTGCTTCTTCAAGACGACCATACATTGTAAAAGCAATTCCAACTGCCAGTCCACGTAAAATCTTTTCATGTTGTGTTTCTTGCGCATACTAAATATTAAAATAAATCTTTTGCATTAAATTTATACTTATACTTGAACATCATTTAATCTTTTTTTTTAAAGTTTTAAACACAAAGTTTTATAAATATGATTATACTATTTTCAGTATATTACTGACATTGAAATTATTTGTACCTCTAATACCAATTGTTCATTTATATTGAGTTATTGTATTGCATAAACCATAAATCTAGTATCTACAAGGCATTTTTTTATGACGATTCACATATAAACAAAAAATATACATGGAACTAAAAAACGCGTTAATAAACAATAAAAAACCATCTTTAATATTTAAGATCGTCAATAGTGGGTTAAAGTAATAAGATCACCTATATACCAAATAGAAAAATAAGAACGCTAATTTTTTAAAAATTTAGGAAATTACATAAATGTTTTCAATAAACATCATCGATTCTTTAATCTTCATAACCAATGAAAACAATAACAAGAAAAATATATAGTATTATATATAATACGTTATTAGCATTTAATTACAACATTTATTTTGAAATGATTTTAATATAAAACTGTAATCACAGTACCGCAACCATATCTTCAATAGCTTGGGTTAGTTTCGAGCCTAACATAACCATGCCCATTGCAATACCAGCAGCTTCACCAGTTACAGCATCATCTTGATAAAGATTAAATTTTAGTTGTTCATATACATCCTGCCTATGAGAGCCCATAGCAGCCAAACCCAATCCAAGGCAACCACCATGTCTAACCATCTATAATAAATTTAATTATTAATCAGTCATTAAAAAAACATTTTATTTTAATTATAATAATAAATACTTCATTCTGAGCATCTTTTAATTGTCCCAATAAATAATCGGTAATTGCTGCTCCATGATTAGCATGGATAAGTCCTAAAGCATATAATCCTCCACCTTCTGAATAACCTGCACCAGCACCTGTATCTCTAGGCAAGTAAGATTGCATTAATGGTAATGCTTCTTGTTCATGGCCACGATGAATCACTCCAAGAGATGCAGTAGCTGTTAATTTTGCCCAATTTGTTGCTCGTGCTAACCATTCTAAGTTATCTCTGAATTTAAATAATGAAATTACAATACAAAATGTAATTTCTGCATTAGATGAATATTTTATTTGAAAATAATTTTATTTTTTTTCTCTTATATCCAATTGCTCCATTGCTATTTCATGCATTTATATATATATGCATATAATGTAACAAAAATAGCTTTAAAAATAAAATAAATAAATCTAAAATATCTTTTTAAAATGAAGATTATTTATTTATTCAGATTTTTTTAATGTTTCACTGTAATACATACTGTGATGCATTTGAAAAATATGGTCACTTATTTTATAATAATAGATAAGTTGTTTAAAAATAAAATGATCATTTAGAGAAATATAATACAGTGTGATATAGTTTACAAATTATTTGTATTAATGGCCTTTTAAGTTGTTCTAAATGATAAAAATTGTATTTACAAAAATAAAAATAATAATACACATATAAATTAAATTTATTAATTATTTTCTCACAGAAATAATTATCAGATAATGAATTTATAAAAATTCTCAAAGTTAATCTCAAAGAGATCTAAAAGAGATACAACACGCCAATCATTTTTTAAAAATTTATTAAATTACTTGATTTTTTAATTATTTACATTATCTTATTTTACAATATTCAGAATTTCATATGAATGTAGTTTATAATGATGAATACTTCATAATTGATTAAATATTACAATTATATTTTATTAATATTATAATTATTATATAAAATTTAATATTAATGTTATATATTTTTCATGTGATTATAAGAATTATATATTATAATAATATTAATATTATATAAAAATCAATAAACAAATAATGTTGAGTATTCTGGATACAAAAAAGAATCTGTTTTCTATATCATCAATGATTTGTTAATAGTCTAACTTTCCTTTTTTTTACTTTTCAATTAGTATACTCTATTATTTAATATTATAATTATATATTTTTTAAGTATATGTAATTATATATGTAGGTATATAATAGGTATAATTATATATGTGGTATATGTAGCTATTGTAACATAAATTTTTATGATTACCTTAGAAATTGATCACTTGTTGTACCCGAATGCATAAAAGCATTGGCAATAACAGTAGCAGTATGACATATTGATACTCTAATTGCATCTTTAGTATTTTTTAAGATGAGCATATCTGTATGATTACTACGAATAAGAAATTGTAAATGTAAATCGATTGAAATTTCACCGCCTAGTATTTTGGACAAAGCATTCACTCTTTCTTGTTGCTCGTGTTCTTCGGTACTCTAAACAAATTTCATAAAATAAATAAAATTATAGTGAGACCTTTTTCTTTAGAAAAATATCAAATAATTGATTTTTTAAAAACAATTTCTTTACATACACAAAAACATTTAAATCAGTTTAATATATGAATATTCCATTATTGATTAATATTAAACAAACTTTTATAGAATAATACTTTAAGTATGTTTACATTAATTTAGTATAAATTGCAGGAAATTTATTATTTATTTAAAAATTTAATTAGAAAAAATTTTTTTTCACCTTAGTGAAACCTTATAATTAATTAATAAATCAGATTCTATTAAGATCATAAAAATGATATTCTAGATCTTTTAAAAATTTTATGCATATACATTACAAAGCTATAGTTACAATCATACTCATTTATATTTAAATTCATAACATTGAATTTTGTGTAATCATTAAGAAGATTCTTTTATAACATTGTGGATTCAAGTTGTCTATATTTATTCTTTTAGTACAATTTATATATAATATTTATGACAAACATAATGAATAATTTAATTATACTATAGAAAATATTTTACCGTTCATTACCGTATTAATATTTACCATTTAACATTTAATAAATTTATATGAAATAAATTGTACTTTACTATAATAAAAACAGGAAAAACAGTCAACAACGGGTTTAAATAATGTTCCGGAATTGATACAACTCCTATACTAAATTAAAGTACGGCTAGAAATAATAATAAAAATTAGTTTCCTACTAGTAAAATTAATGATTTTTTTCTCGGTAACTATAATTTTGTAACAAGGAACTAAGAACGGATAAGACTGATACCTACTAAAATAACATGAAGTTTCAAAAAGATTTATCAGATTTATATGGTCACTGTAGATGGTCTTAATAAAATTTTTTAATTTAATTTAGAAATAATAAACACATCATGAATTATATGGATAATCTTAGTTTTCAATAAAGAATCGTAATTTTTAAATATTTAAAATTGAAATAAATTTTATTAAAAAATCTAATTGGTGGTATAATTTTCAGGCTGATCTTGATCTCTGTTAAACATTCTATTTCTGTAAAACTTGGAAATAATGAAAGCCGTTCATGACCTTCTCTGGCAAATTGACTTTTGTTAACTTATGTTAGAAGTAGTGTAAATCGTGAATTGACCAGTAGAAGTTGTAAATTATTCGACGGGTAATACATTAGTGCTGTTAATTTTCATGTAATCAAATTGATATACCCAACATATATTTATTTACTACATAATCAATATCATTAGTAATATACTTTAAAAATAAACACAAATTTTTCAATGTATTCAACTACGAATGGATCATTTCAGAAAACTAATAGTCATTATTTTCCTGTTCGAGAACCCAATAGAATTTCGAAAGTCACTACATAATATTGTTTCTTTTGACATTTTTTTAGAATACTCTTTATATTTATGATTACTAAATATCTCCGAAGAGCCAATATTTTCGCGTTGACAATGATTTGAAACGGTCGAGTTTTCCCAACACTGCACTCGAAAGATCGTCGATGATCATCACGTGCACTGCAAAACACATGTTGTAAAATTAATGGACAAACCTTCCAACAATCCATGCGCAGTTGCTAAACATTATACGATTTGTTTTCGCACCAAATCGATGCATATTTTAAAAAGTATAAACATCAAGCGACGTCACAGGCCGAATCGTCGGTATAAGATTTTACGCGCCGACCCGGCGCTTTGACGCCTCCCCCGCCTAAAAAGGTGTCGACACTACCGGTCAAAGGGCATCAATAACAACTGAATAATTAGCTTATAACCAATCACCGAAATTTTTCACTCTTATAGATGACAAGAAAAGTCCCTGCTCGGGAAGAGCGAGGTGAAGACTCAAAATATCGAGCCGGCGGCGTGCTGCCTCAGATTCGCATTAGTCTCCAGATTGAAGTGCCGATCTGTCAATCTATAATCTCTCGATACGAAGTTTTGCATAGTGATTAGCTTCTCTGCTACCAGTGTCAGAAATTTGATAAGGTTCAAGTTACACACTGAGAGAGAAAAAAGGGCACTAGATTGTGCTACATGCTCGGCGCGATCAAAAGAGATAAGGCAACCGCCGACATTCAATCGCCCTGCACGCACGTACTAGCAAGGAATCACTGACAGTGTAGTCAAGGAAACCGCTAATAATGTGCAATTGATCAATTGCACGCGGCATAATCAGTACTTGGCTCAAAACTCAAATCCAGAAAGCAGACACACCAACCCGCAGGTAAGCCCTGTTGATCTAAACTAACACAACAAGTCCATGCTTGGTGATATTCAATTAATGCCTGAATATTGCAGCAGTGTGGACTACAACGACAGATAATTCTTAAATACGTAACACCACTCCTAGCGTCGTTATATTCAAGTTACGTCTGAATATGCGACTATGCGAAAAGAAGCAACTTTTAATTAAACTCACGGAACTCGACACATTTTCTAAATTCACTTCAAGTTATCGCAGTATTCAATTCATCGTCTAGAAACAGCATTATATTTCAATACGTTAAAATAAACACCGCTTTACAGTATTACTCACACCATCTTCGCTTTTGTTTTATTTTACCCTACTATCTCTCTACTTCCACTTTCCGCCTCTCCCTCAACTACCTGGGAGAGCTATTTCTCGGGTTATTTCCCGAACACTCCCTAATATTTTTTTAGTCATTGACACGAATAATTCATAATACATTTTGATATTGATTAAAAATATTACAATTAAATTGAACAATAATTATTTTCCATCTGAAATAAATAATAATAATTTTTAACATAACACTAAAAGTAAACTTATGGAAATATGATGATCTACATTTACACATTATTTAATAAATTCAAAGAATATTTAGTCACATCGCTTATCATTTTCTACTATATATTTAATATGATAAAATAAATAAAACAATTACAAAAAATTAAAATTAAGTTTCACAAAAACTTACCAAAGTATCAACACTTCTTTGTTCTATTTTTTCCACGCATCTACTAGAAGAATCTTTTACTTCCAAAATTATAGGTTCAACGTTTTCCTGATATGAAACCGAAGTAGGCATATCTGATTTAACGATTGCTTTTACTATAAGAGCACCTGGAATAGGAGCTGTAGCTTTTAGAGCTTGTAAAACACGCCCAAGAAATTGTTGTGTGGCAGATTCATAAAGATCGAAAGCAATTTGATAAGCCATTAATGCACAATTTTCAGATCCTTTACTGAGCCTATCTAAAAGTTCTGCAACTGCTAAAGCATCATCCAAAAAGATCAAACATTGACACATGCTAACATAATCTGGAGTATTTAAATTTTTATATAAACCGACTAAGCAACGAAGGACAGTATTCCGGAAACCACGATTTTGAATAAGACTCATTGCAACTTGAAACGCATAACCCAACATCCCACTTATATCATCCTAAAAACCAAAAATAAAATTATACCAACAAAATATACAATAACAAACATATATTAATAAATATGTAAAAGACAAAAATATATTCAAGTGTGAAAATAAAATATCACTCTATGTATTGATAAATTTAACTTACTCAAAAAATGAATTTAAAATAATGATTGAAATTTAACATATACTGCTTGCAATTGATTTCCGAAAGCTAGATTTGATATGTAACAAATATTTTAGTTTTAATTAGTATTTTTATTATATTAAAAATTATTTAATATATATATTTCATAAATTTTAATAAAATAATAATTATCAAAATAATCTATATTATAGTATTGTAATCGTTAATTAATACAATATCATAATTATTTAATGGATATTTAAAAAAAAAATCACAATCGATGTACAAATTCTTGATACTGAACACCGTAAAACTATTATAAGAGTAAAAGAATTATTCAAGTTATAATTGTATAAATTAAATATGTAAACTCTCATTAAATATGTAAACAATTATAATTTTCTAAATGTGACCTAACTTATATCTAGAACAATGTTTAGATCTAGAATATATCTAGAATAACTTAGTTTTATTAATGATTTATTACTGAATTGTTACCGATTGCATAATGGCAGCATCAAAAATATCCATTCGCCTTGTTTCAAGTGAAAGTCCCAAAGCCTGGCGATATTGATTATCATCTAAACATCTTTGAAACATTCTATTTACTATACCTTCTAATCTGGGATCAATTCCTTTATAATCAGTAGATAATTTATTTTCAGCTTCAAGTACTCGTTGTTGTGTATAAAAATCAATACATTTAGCTGAAATAATCCAATTTAAATAATTTGATGTAGAAAACGTAAGTATATATTTATATTAAACAAATCTCACCAATAATAGTATCCACGTATTCATTTCGTGCATTAACATCGAATAATTCACCTGCTCCTAAAGCATAAGTTAAAGAGTCTTCAAAACTTCCAAGATGGTAATATACTTTACTTGCAACTAAAGCTGCTAGTTCATGGTGATTAAAATTTCTGTCCTCATGAAGTATCTCACTATATATAAAATATTGAAAATATGATAAAAGTTTATAGAGAAATAATGTGTATTTTAGAATATTCATCTTTGTGCTAACTCATTTAAGTGAATATGAAAATTCAAGTAAAATATATCTAAGTATCTATAAACTCGTGATGTTCGGGCGACTTTCCCGATGATGAGCTCTCCAAGATGGAGGGGGGACAGGCCGATAGTGGTAGAGGAGAGATGGCAGGGTAGAAAGAAAACAGACGCGGAGGGTCGAATTTAACACTGTGGACTGATATTTATTGAAAATCAATTAGAATATTTCTTTACACAATTTTGGATTTACATGTTAAATTAAGCGGTCTTGATTTTTTATTATTATTAATTGGTTTTAGTTTTAGTCTTTAACGTTTTAGATATAATTTATAACAAGCACTAATTAATCTGTTTTTGTTTTAATTGCCGTTGTCTCTTGCTCTGGTATAGGAAGCTTTCAACGACGACTTAGTCTTACGGATTACTAAATTGACAACATATGGCCGGCCTTCTTAACCACACACTATTTAATTAATTAAACGCGCAGATAGGTCTGTTGTTCAACTGGTTAAGGGTACTTTTCATTACTTGCCTTCGGTCTTTGCAGTCCGGTCTCTCGTCCTTCCCGGGATTTATTATCCGTCTTTGTCGTCACGTGTGGTGCGTCTAATTATACCCCCGGGG
>JAPYYT010001759.1:0-23594 GCA_030522565.1 Ceratosolen corneri
TGTAACCAAGTGCGACTTCTTCAAGCTATTTTTTGTTCAATAAAATCAAGTGTTATCCGCCTGTGTTATCTACGACTCTTTTTACCCTGCTATCTCGACCCTTCCACTATCTGTTTCTCCTTCACAGATTCGTAAGGAGAAAACACACACACACTCGGATCCGCTCCCCTTTCTTACCCGAGTCGGATCCCGAACACTAATTAATATACTATTTGAAATATAAGTAGTCAAAAATATTCTCTTATTTCGTTATAAATTAGTCTTTGTTTAAACTCATAAATTGTTCATCTCAAGTATAAACTACGAAAAATTTTGTATTGTAATTATTTATAGTGTATTATATTTTACTTTTAAGACAATAAATATTTCTTGCATAATGCAAAGGAGAAACAAAGAAAATAGAACAAAATTAATTTCAACATATATTCAAAATGATATGATTTATTAAATAATAATTTTTAAGAAATCGAATTATTGAAAATTTGCACTTGTAATTTTATATATAATAAAAAATTTTTAATTTCTTCATGACACCATATGTCGGTTCCTTATTCAATATTCTTATTCTATTTTACCATTTTATTAACTCTTTTTATTATTTAAGTAACCACCTTAATAAAGCATCCAATTCTAGTGAATGTTTTATCAAATTAAAAAACTATTCCTACTAAATTATAAAATCTTAGGCATTTAAAACTTTATACTATTTATAAAATTGAAAATATATATACATTTAATAGAACGGTTAAATTTTTATGCCGAATAAATATTGTAAATAAATGTAACTCCTTAAAGTGTAAGTTGATGAACAAACTTTTGTAAACATATATATATATATATAAGTATATTGCGAATATACTTATATAGAAATATATAGTATAATATAAATATACATAAAAGCGCCGTAATATATATTGCAAAATAAATATTACAAGTAAATTTAACTACGTTCCATAAAGAAATGTAAATGTGTTATCACACTTATATTATTTATGTTTACATTAAATTATAAATAGTATAATGCAGTTTTAAAATAAATAAAAATCTGTTATATAGAGCTAATAATTATTTCAATAAAAACTATTGCCATTAATATTAAAGAAGTAATAGGAATTCTATCATAAATATGAAATAAATAAAAATTCTTATTTTATAAAATAATGTAACTTCAATATATATTTAAAATTTTCCTTTTATAATTAATATATTACAATTAATATAAAGCTAAAATATTCCCTTTATAAAAGTTACTCAAGTATTAGTTTTAAAATCACATTTATGTTATTAAAATTTTTTAGTATTTATGAGCATAGAAGACAATGAATTCAGCAAAAATAAAATTTGAAAAAAAATCGTAAGTTTAATTAAAATATTTATAAATTTTATTTTTAATTATATTCTTTAACTTTCTAGTCTTTTTTTGAGTTTTCATTGCATAAACAAAAAACTCAAAAAATATATTGTGAATTTTCTTAAGATTTTACATTAAAATTTTTTTAAATTTCTGCTTTAGCAATCCTTATCCATTAGAAAAAGTGCAATGTCAAAAATGCCTTGAAAAGGGTCATTGGAGTTACCAATGTAAAGGAAAAAGAAAATATCTTTATCGTACATCTCGAACATTTCATATGAAGAAAGCTATTGAATTGAATACAATGAATATGTAAGAAACTATTTAAATTTTGAAATATTAATATAATTGGTTAACTAGTTTTGATTTATAAAAATAATCAGTCTCAAGATTATTATCAATTATTATTAACAGTTACACAGTACATTAATTTATGAAAGTACTTTAATATTTATATATATTTCTAAATAATCAGATTTAATTAATTTTTTTATTTTTCTTTATAATATATAAAAGAATAGGGAGTAAAGTTAATAGTATAGAAGAATCAATAAAAACTAAATCAAAAACCCAAAATGTGGATTTAAGCAGTGATAATATTAAAACCAGTGCTAACAATAGTAACAGAAATATCAGTAATAGTCGCAGTTCTGCAGATTCTTCTAAAAGTACTTTAAATAGTAATTCTAGTAACACTAATTCTAATGATGTTAATAAATTTTTTGACAATTATGATACAAATAAAAAAAAACACAATAATTATGTATTATATTAATTTTATGATTTATTTTATAATCCACATTTTCAATGATTTATGTAAATTTTAAATGTAATTATGTAATTGAAATTGATTAAATTTTTTTGTTAATTTTAATTCAATGTTAATTATTTGATTTTCATGTTACATAAAAATTAATAGTTATATTATACTATTTTTTATTAGATAAATATTCTATTTTTATATCTGACGTATTTTTTTCATTTATATAGAAATAATTTTGAACTAATTAATTACTACTCTAAAATTAACTTTTAAATAAAATTTAATTTATATATATATATGTTTATTTTGTCCAACAAATAATGCATAGTTAATAAATATTTCAATTAAAATTATCTAATTATTTAAAATAAAAACAGAAAATACACGAGAAATAAAATTATATATCATTTTAATTTCTTGATATCGTATCTTTAAATAAAAATAATAAATATGTATTTAATGTTTTGTATTAAAATTAATGAATTATTCATTAGTAGAAATAAAAAGGTAAAAAAAATATTCTAAACAGAAATACATGTTTATAAATCAAATAAAATAATACTATATATTTTTATAGAAAAATTAAGATATTTTTACTAAAAAATATATCTACAAATGGTAATAATTTTAGATTTATCATCTACCAACATACAATATAATGTATAAACGTACTAGAACATTTAGTGGATTAAATGATAAATTAAGGAAAATGCAATAATTGGATATTAATCTTCATCAATTGCTGGCAATGTTTGAATAATAATTTTACGTTTTGAATCATAAATAAAGTTATTCAATCTAAACAGATTACTCTTATAAAATGCTGAAAGATTATATACATTAAACTGCTTTGCCTGTAATAAAGACATTTTTATTAAAATAAACAATAAAGCTTATTAAATATTTAATAATATATTTGCATTATATTTTCATATAACACAATTTGTTTTGCTGTTTACATACCCTATCTAATAAATCTTTTTCAACAATTTCAACTGAAGTTATATGACCTCTGCATATTGCTTTTTGGAATGCCAAAGCATCTAATGTAAGACCCCGAAGTACGAAATATAATAACTCATTGTGATTCTTTTCAAATGTTAAATATTTATGAAATACCTATAGTATAAAAACTTTTTAAGTGAAAAAAACCAATTTTATTATTGTAAAAGTAATTGATAATTCTTACAAGACGCATGTCCTTCATAACAGAATATTTTTGAGTTTCAACGAAGCTTTCAAGTTCCATTTTAATAGCAAGGTTAATATCTTCTTCTCGCACAAATTCATGCAAATGCATTTTAGCATTGGCTTCAGCCATTCGTATAATACTTTCAATGTGACGTACAGTAATTGGAAGACTTCCAGTTATCTTTTAAATGAAATGCAATTTTTATAATGAACATTTAAATAATATTGATAAAATTCAATCAATTAAAATAATCACCAAACTTTCTTGTCTTAATCGACTGTATAATTTTCCAATTTTATCTTGATCTACATTATTAAGTTTTGGATATATATTTTGTTTGGCATAAACAATGTATTTTTTTAAAATTTCTTGATCTAAAGGTTCAAAATCTTCTAAATTCTTGTTTTCGGAATTTTGTAGCTGTAATGGTACAATTTTTTCCGAATTTGTTGGATGATGTTTAATATGAGAATTAACAACAAAATTTGCTAAATGCCTATCTTGCATAGGATCTACTTCATCTTTAACTATACATAAAATATCAAAACGTGATACAATTGGTTCAGACAAATCTACCTGAAAATTTGAAAATATATGATTAACATATGATTTTAATAAATAAATACTTATGAAATTCAAAGTGTACATTTTCAGCAAATGTCATGCTTGCGTCATATCTACCACCAATCGGATTAGAAGCAGCAATTACTGCACATCTTGCATTCAATGACGTAACAATACCAGCTTTAGAAATTGAAATACTTTGTTGTTCCATAGCTTCATGAATAGATGTTCTGTCTTGATCATTCATCTGATATACAATTAAAATACGTATTTAAATCATTAATACGATTAAACTTTAAAAGAAAAAATAGTTATTTTTAATAAACTTCATTACCTTATCTAATTTTAATAAATATCATTACCTTATCAAACTCATCAATAAGGCAAACACCATTATCAGCAAGTACTAGAGCACCAGCTTCTAAGGTCCATTCATGGGTGATAGGCGATCTTCTAACATAAGCCGTAAGACCAACAGCAGAAGCACCTTGGCCTGTTGTAAAAATTGCTCTAGGTGCAATTTTTTCTGTATACTTAAGAAATTGTGACTTAGCTGTTCCAGGATCTCCACATATTAAAATATTTATGTCACCTCTTACTTTATGTTTCATACCTACAAAATCAAAAGTATATTTAAAAAATTTTGTATTAAAATAAAAAGTATAAAAATAAAAAGAATAGAAACTTGCCAGGATTTTTAGAAATTCCACCAAATATTGAAAGAGCTAATGATCTTTTAATAAACTTGTGGCCATGAATGGAAGGTGCTATGCTATTAATAATACGATCACCTATATGAGGATCTTTACTCAATTTTAAAATATAATGTTTTTCTTCTTCAGTTAATGAATCTACAATATCTTTTGAATCTTTAACATATAAATGATTCACCAAAAGAACTGTTGAAAAGACTGGAAATCCCTAGAATTAATGTACATCAATAAATAAAAATTAAAAGTAAATATATACAATTATTTTATCAAGACTGAAAATATTATAATTTGTTCTTATTAAATATATATTGTTCTGTTATGCAAAAAGATCATCATATTATCAGCTTATAAATTATTACGTACATACACATACTTATATTATTAAAAAATGTTTGTATTACCTCTTCTGTGTTTAATGATCCACTATAATTATTCGTGTAAATGGCAGTAATATCTACTTCATCTCCAGGTTTACAACGATCAACAAGATCAGATAACAGAATACAATCTTTGCTACGAGGTATTCTTCCAGCTGGAATTCTGCCTGGTGATTCTTGAATTGTAATTTTTTGATAATTTCGATATATTGTTTGTTCCATATTAATCTATGAAAACAATTGAAACATTTTCAAATTTTAAATATTAGATACTAAATACATACTTTACATACATTTACATATATATTTAATATTATTTTTTTATAAGCATAAAATTATTTAATATATATTTGTTAATTTACTTGAAATGGACCGCTACTTTGACATTCAGGACATTTGTTAGGTTTAATTTCTTGACTTTGCGTCTGAGTATAAGGGCCTAAGATATATCCACACCTACTACAATCATATTTTACAATACATAATTGTGGTAAAACTCCTGTTGTTGCAGTTACAACTCCTAATGTTCGAACTAATTGATTTAAATGGAGTTTTCTAAAAATTTTAATTAATTAATAATCAATAATGATAGTGATAAACAAAAATTTGAAAATTAGTATATTGCAAAATTTACCTAAATGTTCTTAATTCTTCAATAAGGGGTAGTTCCGAAATTCTAACATGAATTTCAGTGGTAACTCTTTCATAACTTGGAAAAATGGTTAAAACAAAGTTTTTAGCAACTTCATCAAATATTTCTAACATTTGAAATGGAGCTTCTGGTAAAAAATAAGCAAGTACATGCACTTTACTTGCAAGAATTGTGAATTCAACTATAAAACTAGACTGTAAAAAATATAAATAAATTTTATATACATATGACGTATATTTTTATAAAAATGTACCTGATTATTTTCGCACATATGACGAATGCGTTCTTTGTATACATATTGTCCTTTTGAATTTGTATATGTTCTTAAAAAACTTTTGAATCTATTAGCAATTTCATTTCTAGGAGCCAACATAGTAACCCATTCTTTAACAGAGTGGCCTTTAGTATCTTCTAAATTTTCAATGGATTCTATCATCTAAAATGGATTTTTATTGTAATTATATATTATAAAAAGTAGTTGTATTATGATAAACTTTAAAATCTACTTCATTATCATTGACTTCTCCACTCGCCGCCTTTTCAGCCATATTACGTTTTCGAGAAAGATCTTCATCATCACTATCCTCTAGAACAAAAAATTAATATTTAGTATAAAAAATATTATATAATCCTAATATGTCGAATTAAAATTTTTTGATATAAAACTATCTATATAATAATTTAAAATTTAATTTGACAATTATTTAAATAAATATAAAAAGCATACCATACAGTAAATCTCTGTCATCTCTAATTATTCCAGCAACTTCATCTCTTTTCCGCATAGCAGCTTCAGCAACAGCACGTTCACCTTGCGACAATTCTGAATAATGCTCATCATCTACTATATCATGATCATATCTATCAAGTGCTGATATAGATTGATAGTCACTATACAAATAAATAAAAATAAGACAATTGTTAATAAAACAAATATTAAAAAATGTTAATGATTAAATTAATTAAGTAAATACAAAATTATTAATAGCTTCAAATATTTTTTTAATTAAATTTAAAAATTAACCTTTGATCTAATTTAGGACATATTTAATCTTAATAATTATTTTAAGCATTCTAAATTTAAATATTTATTAATAAAATTAACATACGCTTCCATATTTTCTCCAAATAATTCCTCACCCTCTTCTTGAATATCATTCTCAGCACTTTGTAAATGATTTTCATCTACAAATGGTTCATCAAAATCAGGAGCAGGGGATGTCAAAGAATCACGCCAATCTGAATTTGCCGGAGAACTTAATTGACTCTATATAAATTAATATAAAAATTAAAGGAATTTTCATATTATTTACATAAGAAATAAGTTTAGTAAATTCACCATATTTATTGGTCATAAAAATCAAATTATGGTTAAATTATATTTTATATTTTTCAATTTACTTTATATTAATAAATATTTTTTACTTATCAACTATAAACATGAAAAGAAAATTAATTAATAATACTCAAATAATGAAATTTTATATTAAAAAATAATAAAACGTAACAGGATTTCCAAGATAATTATATACGTTACGCATAAAAACGCGCGAAAATTTGGCGGTAACAACTAAAATAACTTGATTATAAAATCATTTCTTTTGAGTTTAAGGCATTATCGTATTAAGAATATTGCTTTATAAGCCAATCAGTGAAAAGTTGATTCAATCTTAATTTCAAAACACATTTTATATTTAAAATAAAATTTAAATTTAAAAATGTAAATTAATAAATGTCTTATTAATTAAAAATTATTATATATATTACTATTTTATATACAAGTAATCAAATATATATAATTTATCGTTGTTCTTTATTTAATTAAATTCACAATACAATTTAAATATTCTATATTTAATTTACAATATTTAAATGACAATTTATAAATAATTGAAAATAATTAAATAATTTAATTTAATATTATTCAACATTCTATCAATAAGAAAGTATAAAGATTGTTTAATGTACAATTAAAACAATAATAACAATAATTATTATTTTGTATAATGATTATTACCATGATTATATTTCATATGCATTTAAATGCATAAGTACAATTTCATATAAACCTATATTATTAGGAATTATTATTTACTATTGTTTCTAGGCTGAATTATTTTAAATAATAAACATATGGTTATTTTGATTTTAATAAGTTTTAGCATATTAAAATAAATATTTGATAATTAAGTATATAACGATAATTGATAATTTGTAATGAGCAGGAAAAAAAAGAACAAAATATGCTTTCTTTAGAAAAATCATATGCATCTTTTCTCTATTTATTTTAGGTTAAGTTTTTAAAAGAGGGCTAAGCTGAATGCCAATAGACGATCGCCTTTCGATTTTAAAAGATAAACGTTGGTGAGTTAGTAGATTCTAAAGAATTGAACGTAATACAAAGGCTAATAAAAAAGAAAGTGCATATAAAGTGTGTTTACTATCAAAATAATAAAGGCATTGTGTAAATGCCAAAAGTGAAATATATTTTCACTTTTATCATATTATTTAATAGCATTGCTATTACTTGTATAGTGATATACTTTTTATGGTAAAAACCAATTGATTCAAGAACATTGAAAATGAGCTCAATCAAGTAAGTTTTATATAATCTTACTCATTAACCATTCTTCAAAATATGGAAATTTACTTATATTTACAAAGGTCATAGTATATAATTGAAAATGCATGTTTTACTAGATGTACCTAATTTAACATATATGCATAAAATAGATACAATTAATAATTGAATATAAATGAGTATTTTTATATTATATTTATATTATATTATAATTGCTATATATTTTTACTTTGGTTTGGAAATTCTTTAAGCAAATATTACAAATGATCGAAGTTTCAGAATAGACTTACACAAGTTAACTATATAAAATCAATTATTTATTATTCTTAAAATAATTATCTTTTAGTGAACTTAAACTTATTTATAAAGTAAAAAAATTTATTTTAATTGAAAAAGATAATATTTACTTCATCAATAACAAAAATAAATTAATACTATTAAACATAAGTATTTATTAATATTTATTTATATTTATTGTATAAGACATTTATACAAATTTTTATATCTTCTAAAATTTGCTTTCCATACTTATTATATGGGTTTATAAAAATTTTATTAAAAATTATTTTAAATAAATAAAATTTGTATTTAAATTTAAATTAAATTTATTATTGATTTATTATAAAGATAAAATAAAATAATACCTATCTTTAATATTTAAAAAACAATTTGAATTGGAATGTTAATAGAAAAAAACAAATGCATTTTATTTATAATTTATTTTTAAAATATATTTTTTTATAGAGAAATTATAATGGAAAAAGCAAAATCAATATGTGAAAAAGAAATTTCAGAACTTTTCAAAATATGGGATGAAGTAGGTATTAGAAAAGAAGTATTAAATACATATGCAGATCAAGTTCTTAGTCATCTTATTGTGAGTTTTTAATAATAAATGTAAAAATATGTTTTTATATATTTAACAATAATTATTAAACTCTTAGGGTTTAATGAAAGATATGGTAGATGAGTCTAATCAAAAAAAAAAAGATCTTCTAAAAAATGTCAAAGCATTAGCACAATCGGCACGAAAATTTTCCAAAGTATAACTTATTAATCATGTTTTTAATAATTTTATATAACAATTAAAATAATAATTATTAACGTATTGTCTTATAATTATTGAAAATATAGGAATTAGGAACTAATTTTGCAACAGATTCGTATGATGATTTACCATTAATAGAATTAGAACTTAAATTACAAGAACAAGTAGAACAATTACAATACTTAAAAAATCAACGTTTAAAGTATATTAAAGAATTACTAATAAAGGTAAATTAATTAAAATTCAATATAATAAATAAAATGTAATATTATTTTAGTAATAATAATTTACTTATAGGAATCTGAAATTTGCATGAAAATGGGTTCAAAGCCTATTGGATTTAATTCTGATCTTCCTTTAGATCAAGAAATTAAAAAATTTGAAAGTTATATAAGTATACAAGAATTAGAAAAGGTACTTAATAATTGAAATTGGCATAAATTGGCAATATATATTTTGATATTTTATTATTTTACTTCAGAATCGCTTAACAGAAATGTTTAAAGATTCAAGACGATCGATTATTAAAATGATGGAAGAGCTTCATTTTAATCCAACACTTGATTTTGAAAAAATGATTTATCATCATGATCATAATAATTTTATTTACTCTTCAAACAATATGACTAAATTAAAAGATCTTAAAGAAAAATTAAAAAGCCACGTTGAACAAGCAAAATTACAAGCTCAAGAAAAAAAAGAAACTCTAATATCATTATGGGATTATTTAGATGAACCTCAAAAGACTAGACAAGCTTTCTTAGAAAATTATTCAGGATATAATATGATTACACTAAATGCTGTAAGTACAAATTTATACAGAATAAAGAATTTTATTCAATATTAAATTTTGCAAAATTTAAGTATTATTTTAATTGTGAAAGGTAATAAATTTAAATTAATGTTAATATATCTTTATTATGGATGAAATTATAAAAATCTTGTTTGTAATATTAAAAAGTTATATTCAAAAAAATATCTAATTATTAGTATTTTTATTGTAGTTTAATAGTGAAATTAAAAGGTGCAAGGAAAAAAGAATACAGAATGTATCAAATTATATTGACAAAGTAAGAATTGAAATTGAAAATTTATGGAAATTATGTAAATATAGTGAACTTCAAAAAAAGTCATTTGCAGCTATGAAATGTCAAACATATACAGATGATCTCCTTACACTTCATGAATTGGAAGTAGAAAATCTTCGTAAATATTATAATTCTAATAGGTAAAATATTTTTATTAAAATTGTTCCATACATTTGTTTTCATAATGATTTATTATACAGAAAAATGTTTGAGCTGTTGAATGAATGGGAAATTCAGTTTGAAAAGTTGAAAGAATTAGATCAACGAGCAAATGATCCAGATCGCTATCATAACAGAGGTGGACAATTACTAATGGAAGAAAAAGAGCGGAAAACTGCTGAAAAGGTGATATAATTTATGCAGTATATTATAATTTAATAACAATACTTATACATTTTTGATAAATAATTAATTGTTTACCTATTTTAGAAACTTCCAAAATTAGAAAGTCAATTACATATTTTAGTTGATGAATATGAAAATATTCACAAAAAAATATTTTTAATATATGGTTTCTCTTTAAAACAATTCATGAATCATATTAGAGAAAATTATGAAATAGAAAAAGAAAATATGAAATTAGTTAGAGTAAGTAAAGTATTGATATACTTTTTCATTTATTTAAATAAATGTTTTACTAAATACTGTTTCTTTTGTAGAAACAAGCAAAAGACAGATCTGCTAAAAAAACACCATTAAGTACGTCTAAACGTACACCAGTTGTAACAAGTATACTCAAAATCACTCCTGCAAGTAATAGACTACATACTCCAGGTGGATCTAATATATCTCGAATTCCTCCTGCAGCCAAAAGAAAACTACCATATGATATATCACCTAATATTATAGGCAATAAAAAACGAGCTACAAATACAGAAAAAAATAAAGGAACTGTTCTTTGTAATAAAGTGAGAAGAAGCAGTAGAGTAAGCATATTTATTTGATGAAAAATTCGTAATTAGATATAAAAAGACTAAATTGCTTTTCAATAATTAATTTTATCTTAATTATAATGAGAAATTTATATTCTTTTGTTAAATATCAATTACTAAAATTTTTATATATTATTACAAATATTATTACAATAATTATTACAAAAAGAATTAGTTGCAAGTTTTTTTCTAAATTAAAATTTAATTTAAAAAAACACAAATATTTTGTAAGATACAAAATCAATAATAGGAATATATAAACAAGATTACAAAAATTAAAAACTTATTAGTGCTTTATTTTTAAATTTCATTAAATCTGATTCAGATATTTACAGTATGTTAAGGTACATTAATTTAACTGACAATATTGATAAAAAATATTCGTTGATTTTATTTTATTTTAAAATTTGAATAAAAATGTTTTTTTTAGATGTTTTTATATTACAATAATCAAAAATATGAAATTTATAAATATTATTAGATTTTTTATTTTAAATGAAAATTACAGCCACTATCATTCTTAATTTATATCTTTAGTTATGAAATATTTCAATATTATGCTAATAGTTTCGATTTTTTATAATAAGTTAATAATAAAAATATTTTATATATATTTGAGTTATATTCTAAAACTAAAAAAATTTTTTTTTTAGTTTTAAAATTAAAAAAAATCGTAAAGTAATTATTTGTAAATTTTTCGAGTAAAAGTAAAAATTAATTAGTATGATTATTAAAAAAATCATTAAGAAGGATAAAAATAAATTATTCTGATTTTTTAGATACCTGGAACAAATGGAAGTTTACGGGTAAAATTTACAAACAAAAAGAAGCGGAAATCGAAAAATGATACAACTCTCTCTGTATCCTCATACGGAAATTTTCAAGAGCACCTTGCTAGTCGAGATGAATTACGAAGTTCTGTCCTTCCTGAAGAAACATTTAAAAAAGTAGGAATTGATATGACTTTAATGAAAACACCTATCAAACCTGTGAGAAGAAAGGTACTGGCGATCAGTACACCAGCATCCGTGAATCCAATGCGCACGCTGCGGAGCATTCCGCGAAATTCAAAATTAATTTCCACTCCGCGGTTAATGCCAGTAAAAAATTCATCTCCTATTGAAATTTAATTATTATTAAATTCCCTTTAGAAATAATGTATTTGCTGTAGTTCAAACTCATAAATTTGTAAAAAAATTTATTTTATGACTTACGTGTTAATAATTGCAATAAAATGTTTCAAATATTTTTAATTATGACTAAAAATAAAGGTAGTACTATGCTACATTTTCTACAAAAGTCTTACTGCTGGAACAGTTCTTAAACATCATTAATAGTCACTACTTTTTCGAAAAAATATTGAGTTTTTTATACGTAATGATTAAGACTTTAAAATCTTTAGTTTGCAAAACGAAAATACATTTGTATTAATTATTGAAAATACATTTTTAAACGCAATTTCTATATTTATCATTTCATTTTGTATTCTAATAAAATTTATTGGCATAAATTATAGTTAAACGCCTTTGTAAATAAAAAAAACGTGTTCGAGATGGCATGTAGTGTTTTTAAGTTAAAATTTTAACAAACATTTACCAATTAATTAATCGTATTTTTATTTTTAGATTATCATATTTATTAGACATAAAAATTACAGGATAATGTAGATTGAGATATCACGTTTTGTAGATATTGCAATAAAAATAACGTTTTCGGAATCAAAATAAATTCATGCTCTTTATCATAATTTTGCAATCATCAAAAATCAATATATACTACATATAGTTTTAATGATATGTAAATTTATTTATAATAAATTTAATACAATTTAATTAATATTTATGCCTTATTACAAAGTTGATATGTAGACCTATGTAAATCCATATTTATTAGTAATATTCTTTATTTTAAATTCTCTCAATTTCAAAAAATAAGTATTTTTAAAATATTCAATATACTTTTATTGAAGTCATTACGTGTACATTCAACATATTAAAATCATAGATTATATCATATGATAACGATCTTATTTATTTTAAAAAATATGTGAATTTATGCATTGTTCATGTTTTCATTGGAAAAGAGAGAAAACTCTTTCCAAATTAAATAAGAAAAAAGAAGTGATGAACTTATAATTTTACAAATCCAATCATAAATTTCTGTTTATCTTTAAGTAAATGTTTAAAGAAGATTGATTTACTTTACCACATATTTCAAAATTAATTAATACCTACTTATAAATTTCATCTTTAATTAAATTAATTAAAAATGACATAATTAAGAATGTCTTGTATAATATGGATAATTAATTTTATGGAATTTTTCAAAATATACACAAAAAAATTTTTATATTTTCAATAGATCAATTCAATATTTTTAAATATATTATTAGCGATTAGTAAACTACATAATGTGTTTCGCAATATATCAAAGTTAGATACAAAGGATTATTAAAAAATTAATACTTAATATTATAACCCTTATAAATTGTATAAATTACTATACATATTTTACTGCCGAATTTCTTGCTTTTTTATTGGTGAATAGAACACATTAAAAACATTACGTATTTTCTCTTACATTTGAATTAAAATTATAAGAATATGGCTATTAAAATATATAAAGGTTACCCGACCCTTGCAAAACAATTTTGAAATTAAGTTATAGTTAACCGAACAACCTAAAGACAATTCTTTGAAAAAAATAATAATTGTTGACAAATCAGTAAGTATTTAATTAATTCTAAACATAAAACAAATATTTTTTCATTATTTTTATAAAATGAATATAAATTTTAACTGCAAAAAGTAAAAAATAAAGAAATTGTGAACTATTAATATATTAAAGTATCTGAAAATAACGAATCGCACTCGCCGTCTTATATTTTGTGAATATTAAAATTAATAGTAATAAATATTTATTAATTTTATATCTTAATTTTTAATTATGATATTTATATCATTTAATGCAAAATATTTGTTATTAATTAGACGCTTATATTAAATATCCATATATTTCTTTGAATAGTATTTAATAATTATTTTATAACTAAAATTATTTATTTTACTCAATTTATTATAATTGAAAAATTTATCTTCCTGCTTAATTTTCTTACTGAAATAAAAGGTTCTTAATATGACGATAAAAAGTTTCATAATTTTATAGATTTTCAAAACATTCCAATAATTTCGGTATTAGTTATTAAGAAAATTGTATAATAATTATTAACTTAAAGTATTTAATTATGATTAAAAATTTAGTACGTAAAAGTTTTCTGAATTTTATAAATATGAAAAACTATTTTTAATGCATTATTCTATAAAAATATGCTGATCTTAATTTATATAAATATTGAATTATGTAAATATAGTTTATATGAATATACACGTCCCATAATTTCTTACATTTCAATTAGGAATATATATGTTTTTCAGTATTATAATAATAAATAAATATGAGAAACTGAAAGTGATTAACAATAACAATATAATTATATAAGTTTTATATATTATTGTAAAACTTATTTAAAATTACTCAATTATAAATTAAGGAAATTAATATGTCAATATTAACAATATATAATTATATATTATAATATATTGTATAATTATATAATGTATTGTAATATAATTAATTACCCACTTTTAAGGACACTAAAGTACTTTGAATAATATGTGTAAAATTACAGGATAATTAAAAAATAACTTTAAGCATATAACGTACAAAAGAACCTTACTTTATATTGTGTCTTAGTTACTTTTATTCGAGTTATTCTAATAGCCATTTTTTAGTATTAGGTAGCTTGAATTATATAATTTAATTACAATAATAAAATAACTGATTATATGTGTTCAATCATTTTTATATATATTAGTATAAACATTTATATGTATTTTGTAGAAAATATTCTGATTACTGTTAAGAATTTCTTCTTTATTAATATGATCATGATTCAACGAATGAATTTAATTACAAGGACTAAAAATGTTGATAAGTTGAAGTAATTTGAAATTCCATAGCTAAGTAAATATAATGAAAAAAATTACTTATTATAATAAATATATCATTATAGCAATGAAAAAAGATATTTTTCAACTATGCTCTCTTAAATATAATTTTCGTACGTATTTTAAGTATTTAATAAAAGTATTTAATAGTAATAAATAATTTAGTATTTAAAAGTAATAAATGATTTAGTATTTAAAAGTAATAAATGAGTTAGTATTTAAAAGATAATTAATTAAATTATGTGAAAAATGAAAAATGTGTTTAATTAAAAGTACATAAGTCGATAGTGGACAGAAAATCAAACAAATGATTAAATTTAAATAGATAAAATTTACTGTTTTATTTTCATTAATTTGTACTATTTCCTAATTTCATAAGATTGTATAACAAATGGTAAATGAATATTTGATACCATATATATTTAAATTCTAAATATAGGCATTATATCTATTGTAATTAAAATTAATATAGATAAGAGAGAGAAAATTTTTTATGAAAGAAATCTTATATGAAAAAAGACTGAAATAGACTCCAGATTTTCATTTTAAGTACAGAAATCGTTACTCATCTATCATATTTGTGCGCAGCAGGTGCAAATAAACAGGTAAGAAAGGCTGATACAACTAGTAGGTGTGGCGTTGTCAGGTACGACCAATTGGCTCCACCCATCTACGTTTGTCATATCTTGTCTCCCGAATGCCTTGTTAAAATGGAGGCAGATACGACGTAGATTTACTTTAGCATCTATCAATTATCAATTATAAATCTGATAATCCGTATTCTATATTTTTATTTATTTTGAAAAAAAAACTTAATTTTTGTTTTAATTTATTTATTGGAATGCTTTAATACAACAATAACTATATACTATGTATAATAAATAATAAAATAGTATAATTGCTAAACATTGTTGAATATAAATAATATATAAAGTTTTGTATAAGAATAATATAAAAGCAACAGATTATATTTTTATATATTAGAATAGACATTAAAGTTGCAAAGAACAGAGGATGTACGAATAGTTATTAGTAAGACAGATTGCATCAACAATTTTATGATGGTTGACAAATGAAAAAAAAGTGTTGGTGCGTTAGTTATTTATAAATGAATTAAGATGTTGATCATAAATAGGCTTTAAACATAAAATGTGATTTGAGATTAGTAAATGAATATCTGTCTATCTGCTAAAGAGAAATATCAATATATTATGAAATCGGAGACCAAAAATAAGAAAATCATGGTAATAATGTTTGTATAAATGATACATGTTGCACTAAAATGTTGTGCATGCATATATTATACAAAGCACAAAGCTTGATGTATACAAATATTTTTAAGATAAAATTTATACGGGTGATTTATGTTTCTGTAATGAAAGTGGGTGTATATATATAAAAGAAAACGAGCAAAGTGTATTATTACCCAAGGTATGCATATCGTCCTAAGTATGTATTTTAACGACGAATTAGTCTGAAAAATTTCATAATTTCTTTGTCGGTCAGTTTTAATTGTTCTCTATGGCCGTATTAACAGTTAAATTTTTATTTATTAAGAAATATACCAATATTAATATTTATATTAATTTATCAAAAATTGTTGAAATTATAATTTATATGTACTATTGTAATTGATACTTATATAAATTACAATAATTTTTTATTTAAATTACAATAATGTTTTATGTTTATTTATCTGTTATATAAATAATTCTAATAAAATAAAAATATTTAATAATAAATAAAATAAATATAAAATAAATCTAATAAAATATAAAATAATTAATAAAATAATTCTAATAAATTATACACTATAATTTGTTATAATTTAATAGTATACAATATAGGATTTTGGATACATTTTTTAGCCAATTAAAACAATATTTTTTTAACTGTATCACAAATTAATTTATAAAATTTATAAGATAGAAATGAATTAATACATGATATTTTGAGAAGTGTATGCATAATAAATAAATAGCATAATAAAATTACTTTAAGTAATTTTAAGTAATTAATTGCGGTAGATATGAATAAAGTATTGTACTGTGAAGAAGAGATAAATTAGTTTGGGTCACATCTAAAATTCAAGAGCATTTTAGTTAAGCGAAAAAATGTAATATTAAAGTAGATTATAGAACAAAATTTAAGCCATAAACTTTTTTGGAATGAAAAGTTGTTCTCTAAGGAGAAGAGAAAAAGGTTGGCTTAAAAAATAAGAGAACATTGAATAGGACTAAATGAAAGTATAGAAAAATAAAAATAAGTTTGATGTAGTTTTATGCGAAGTAATAGAAGACAATTGCCCATTGAAGAAATATGAAAGGAATATATAAAAGCGAGAAAGATGCAGTAATTAGTAATTATTAGGTACAAAAAATAATATATAAAAATATTATCATTAATTAAGTTAGCGTCCACTATGGCTGGATTAATAAAGATTAAAGATAAAATGAGATGGTTATGCATAGTCGAAATCGAAGTCGAACACTAGTTAAGAGACGTAAAGACACCCAGCTTCGAAGGTTGTTGCCATGAAGTTACAAAAGTCAGCCAATGAATGGAAGCGGAGCTATAAAACTGAATATGTATGACACATGTATGAATTTTCTTTCAAAACGAATCAGCGTTGATTTAATAGATAAGGCTTTCTGACTTTTTTAGTTGCGCTTTTTATATTTAGATTAGTTGCGCTTATCGCTATATAATACAGAATTTGAGGACTTAATAATGATCCAAATTTACTCCATTAATTTTATAAATATTTTTATCAATGAATCTACTTTTTATATTAGAATCAAACTTCCAATTGAATATATGTTTCCTTTTATTTTACTTCTAGTTTTAATTGTTTTATACTTACCATTATTTTAAAATATATTAAATTAAATATTTTATAATATGAATTTGTGTTCAGATGTTATTAGAGAATCTATAAAATTTTACAGGGATAATTGTTATAAATACAAATCAAATTTTTACACAATACAATATAATTAGTTAAAAATATCTTTAGATAAAATCAATTATAAGATGATTAAATATATATGATGACCTTTAAATCAAATTGATCTATGATTATTCTATGACGTACTTTATTATTCAATGATCTAAATATATAATGTTTTTGTTTAGTATTACAAAAAAATCAACAATTAACTGATGTGCCGTTATTTAGCATAAATTTTGGATAAATTTTATATAGAATAAGAGTTAATAATTATAATACACAATTAATTTTAATATAACAATATTTAGAAGTAATTAAAAATTTATGTATTAATTTATACTTTCTGAAACTGAATAATTTCCGTATTTGTTATAAATGTTTAAGCCATTTAACTAAGATTTAGGATTTTGATGAAAGAATAGATAGTATTTTATAGTAGCAGAAAGTGAAATATTTAAATTTGTAAATCGTTACAATTAAGAGAATATATAATCTTTCTTATGATTATTTATGATTATTGATTTTTATCAATATCTATTATATAACTATTATGTATCATTTTAATACCATTTTTAAATATACAACCCTCTTAAAAATGCGAATTTATTAAACTTTAAGAAAATATAACGATATCTTTAACAATGATATTAAATAAAATTATTAATATAAGTTTTTGTTTTGTAATTGGTACATTCGTGATAGAAATTAATTTCTTGAAGAAATTAACAAACAAATATTCCATATAATTAATTACGTGAAAGTTAATTTATATTCATATTTTTGATATTAAATATGCATTATTAACAATCTAATAGCCATTATTAATAATCGATTGTTATTTCGAAACCAACCTTATAATCAATTTCATTAATGATTCAAGCTTTGATTGTGAATAAATTTGTTCATAAAGGCCAATTGTTGAAAGGCACTCACTTCTTATTGTTAATAAGTTCTGGTTAATAATTTTTAGATGTTAGATAATAACGTGATTATAAATATTAGATAAGAAATTAGTTTTCTTAATAACAATATTCATAACAATTAATAAACATAAACATTTAAATTTTTATACGTTAAAGTAAAGAGAGAAAAACCGCAGTTATAGTTGAACTAATCAATGAAATTTACCTACATTACAAACCTATTATATAAAAAGTAACTAATTCATTTTTTTGTATACATATTGAAATTTCTTAAGACAAAATTCATTGTCCGAGGTATCCTTTTATAATTTATTATAAAAATCGTAAACATAGAAAAAAATTTGATCACAGAGATCAAAATTGAAAAGATTTGATCATGCAGAGATTCTTTCAAAATAACAGTACTGGTACATTAATAATGAAAAAAGATTCAATAAATCTTAATAGAAAATTTAAATACTTGTATCTAAATATTTGTATTTATCAATACTGGAGAACTCAATTAAAAAATTTTCAGAAAAATAATTTTCAGAAAAAAGTAGTTATGAAAGTATTTTTACATAGAACATTGAAACTAGAGAATAGTTAAGCTATTTCATTGTGTATAGATGTGTGCATATATATAAGAGATGACAACTTCGGTATTAATCCATCGTTTTAAAATTTTTCGTACCTGTTTTCTCTCTCTCTCTCATTTTCGCATTCCTTTTCTCGTTAATAATTAAAATTCTGTTACTCATATGGAAATGAAGTTAAGACCTGGAGATAAAAAAGAGTACAAACACACAATTAAAGCAATTTGAGAAGTTGAAGCTCCTTGTTATTTGTTAGGAGCGCAAACGTAAATGTTATTTCATTGCTGAAAGAAAATTCGTATGAATTTCAAAAGATTAGGTATTTTAATGAAAGGTCACTGTAGATATTTGTACTTGTATTTGTATATTTGTATTTATACTATCTAAACTTGTATGTTTATGTTTATATATTTTGCTTTCTTTGAATCTTTTTTCGCTTTTATTGACTTTTCAATAGTGTACCATAATTTAATTTATAATATTTAATTTATAAAAAGATGAGTCTTTTAAAAAATATTTTTATTGGTCTGATAATTCACAAGTTTCTATTAAAAAGAGATTAACATTAATTTTTCTATTTCTTTCATACGTTTTAATACGTGTTAATAAGTAACTTAAATATTTATTAATTCTGATATTTTAAATAATCTCATTTTTTCATATAACAGATTCATATATTAATTATTTAAATATTGTTTTCTTAAATTGAAAGGTTTTGATTATATTAAATCAAATTTAACGATTAGATAACAAATTGTAAATACGCGTGTTACATTATTATCTTACCTTTTTATTACAATTAATTAAATTCCTTTGCTTCTAATTTAACTGATTTCTGATTCATGCAAAATATTAAATCAACTTTTTTATTCATGCAATAATATTCCATAAAGATAAATTGTATTTTAATAGCATTAAATTTGTTTGATTGAATACTAATAAATATATCAATAAACCTCTAAACCCATCTCTGCTTCAGAAGACTTATAATAAAATTCTATTTTCTTAAAAAAAATTATATAAATCTATTATATCTATTTTATAATATTTATTTATAATAAATAATAATAATAATAATAGCAATTAAAATAATAGTAGTAATAATAACAATTATAATAATCATAAATAATAATTTACTCATTGGGCTTCGATTACTTTTTACGTGTAATTAATTGAATTAATATAATTGAATGCGCAATATAAAAATGAAGATTTATTCATACATTTATATTTTCGTCATTTTATTCAATTTTTTATACTATTAAAATATTTAAAAAAGTACATGTATATATTTTTAAGAGTCTCAAAAATTATGATCTGTAAATGTAATGATAAATTTCATATAAACTAAATATGAAAATAGATTTCAACATATTTAATTTAAAGGCATTTAATGGAAGCTTAATTTGTACAATAATGTTTAAAATGCTCATTGCTAAAAACAATCGTATAACAAAATGTGTAGGTTATAATAGTCAAGAATAAGTTTTAAAGTACATATATTCAATAATTAAAATTAATATATCTATATAAAATTTCATAAAAAATAATTATAAATTATAACTTATAAATTATCATAAAATTGAAAATAGGAATAACATTTTTAATTTTGCAATTCCACATTCAATTCTAATAAACTTTTTAAATTGGTTTCAATCGGTTTAAAGACTATAAAATCAACTGATTATTAAAATAAAAGTAAAACTAGGTATGAATTAATTTAGCGAAACATAAAATTCTATAGTAATTCAAGAGTAATTAAAAGATAAAAAAGTATCCGTGTGTGTAAATACATCTATATATAATCCTTACGACTTCGTTGAAACTAAGTTTATGTAACCATTTGTTTTCTTAACGTTTCGTATAAATGTACGAGCGAGTTGGATAGCAAGATGCTTGTCGCTCTCATCTTGTCTTCTCACGAGCAGTATAAAGACTGTCGCACTTTGATATCTTGGCTGATTGACCTCACGGACAATTTGAAAGAATTGCTTGTCAAGCATACGATTGTATATATTGTGATAAACCAACAAGTCGCTTGACTTTTCTGACTCATCGCTCCGAGACTGGTACGTATATGTATTTTAATTCCGATAATAGCATCCCTGGACCATTCAAAAATTTCCATTGTATCTACACCAACTAAATCGTATTTTTTAATGTTTTTCGATACTTGTTATTCTCTAATTACAGATACGTATTTAACAATATACACTTTATAAAGTACATTTAAGCCTCTAAAAACTTCGATCATATTTTCATTTTCAAAATGTTTATATAATTTTCAAAAGTAAATTAAATATTAATAACATAGTTTTTCATATCGTACTATTATTGTAAATGTAAATATTTTATTTAGACTTTAATATTAAAGGATCTTTCAGAAAAACTATGAATATAACAACTATTTTTTATATACAATTGAATTTAAAGTTTATCAATTATGATTATACTGTTCAAATGTGAAGCAATATATAATTAAATTAACAAATATACACTTTCGAAAACTGAAATTGAATGCTCGTTTGCTTCTCCGTTTGATTCTAATATATTCTTTTGCCACTGACGTTGTAATTTATTTTTAAATAACTTTTTAAGATTTCTTTATTTGAAAAATTTATACTTAAATTTTTTATATGGTATAAAAATCTTATTAAAAAACTTTTTTAAATTTATGACTATTGCATTAAAATAAACTCTTATTATTTATATTATGATATTTAGAAAATATTTTTACTTTTAATGAAATTGTAGACATAATTATTAGCGATAATTAGTATCTATTATAAATTAATGCAATTAAAGTTACAAATGTTTTTAATAAATAGTTTATGACTAGATTTATATAGTCTTTATATTTATTTTTTTATAAAGGGAAAATTTGTAATTCATTATCCTATAAGCCAGGCAAATTAAGTCCATACATAATTTTTTCGTGTTGATTAAGTAAAGGAAATCTATTTTTTTTTCATTATACTATTACTCTTTCATTTTTAAATCGCGTAAACTGTGACAGTAAATAGAACATTTATTTATTTATGAGTAATACAAAAATTATGGAATAAACTAACATTTTATTTGTTTATTTATACATGCGTTGTACTATTAAATAATATTATTAAATTTTTTGTAATTAATAATATTAATAAATACCAATATAAATTTAATTTGCATAGCAATGTAGCACTGCATTTTTTAATTAATTAATTAATAAGCTGCAATCGATTCAATTACAAAAGGAATGCCTGCTCATATCTTACCATGCTTGGCTTTGTACTACATGTATATTTTTCTTTGCCAACTATACGAAAGATAAAAATCTTAACTCAGACAATTTAACAGTCACATTCGACTACATATTCTTTTGACACTCATAGGAGAAAATATATACGAGTTAAAAGCATTTCAAACTTATTTCTCCATACTTCAACAGATGTAACCCGCGAAGTTGAAATAGAGTATATAAAGCAGTGGTCGAGGGTCGAGAATCAGGGAATAGAATTGGTGATTGGAGGGGGGGCATCAATATGACCGTGTGAAACGCCTCCGGTGAAGATCCTTAATTAAACAATTACACGTAAATGGAGCGAAGGTCTATGGGCAACGGGCCGCGACCGAATTCGATGCTTTAGCAACTGTGCCCGTATAATATACATTCATTGTATTACACGTTTATTCCTTTAATCAACAATATTTCATTTCATTGAAATGTATTTCAATTGAATTTATTGGCATAAAACCTTAAGGTCTCTCTAAATAAGTGCATAGTATATGCATGGTACGTTGGTGAGAATACGTAGAAAAAAAGTAAGTACTAATAAACGCTAGATTTTGGTTAATTAATTATAAGTAAAAATGGAGACATATATATATATATA
>JAPYYT010001760.1:0-23591 GCA_030522565.1 Ceratosolen corneri
CGAATCCCCGTCCCATCTCACCGGGGGCCCGGCCACCCCGCGCACTCCGAGCTTCCGCGTCCCTCATTATCCGGGAGCCACTGCTGTTATTCCATCATCACCCGGTAGTTTTCAACTTTTTTTCTTGTTGAGCGTTGTCGGGCTTGTTGTGGACGTTGTCGGTGACTTATTCATTACAACGCGGCGCAAAGGAACAGCCGCTGCTCCGTAATAAGCGGCCGTACACGTACAATGTAGGTGCAAACACAGCGCAGTCGCGTAATGCGAGTATTGGCAACGACAGGAGGACGTGGGCGAGCTTCCGGTTGCCACTGCTCGTGACGTGGCGCGGATGATGTTGAGAGGCGCGTGAAACTCAGCTGCCAACTTTCTTCGGCCTGGCCTTTGCGCAACGGCGATTAAGGTCTTCGCACTAATCCACGTGCGCCCGCGCATCTTCTCAAGACCTGAGTCGACACGCCTGATTTTTCATTGTGTGTCGATGAATTTATGGCGGCCACGACTTACCGCATCCACGCTCGTTCACCTGATTCTCAGACCCCTCTCAGCACCTCGGGTTTATTATCCCGAAGCGTTTATAGCTAACTTTTTGGCCGTGCCCAAGCATTCTGCTCGTCATAAGTTCGTCCCTAAACGTCCCTAAACGCCTTAAGCGCTTCCAGCCTCACAAGAAGGACGATGCCTTGTTATTTCTAATTAATTTTGCGCTCCATTTCTCTCCCTCGGCGGCTCAACGCGAACAGTGTTGTGATATGCCAGTAATGCCGTTAATAATACGTGTGCTTGTGAGTTCGCGTCGGGACTCGTCGAAAGTAAGGCGACATGCGCATTATATTGTAATATAATTTATTGCACTGGATCGAGCTTCCGGTGATTACAGCCGATTGATATTATGCAGTCAATTGGCTCTTGGTGAATCGAATGGGGCTTTTATTTGTGAAAAAAATCTTGTTGAGGATGGAATTAATTTCGTTATTCGTTACTTTTACGTGCCTATTAACGTAAATCAAGAATTTATTATGCTCGTGCTGTTTGGTTATGCTACGTTTATGCTGTTGTAACTTTAAAGATCGTAATTTCGTAATTCGTGTAAATATCTGACGGAAATAAGATCAAATTAATTATGTGCACAGAGGCTTGATTATTTTCATAGAGAATCGCTAGAAGAATTGCGTAACTAACCCGAGCCCTAAATAAAACCTTCTCTTACTAAAAATCGACTTAAACTGTAATCTAGAAGCGTGTATAACGTAAATGATGGTCGTGAAATAATAAAATTAGCCACAAATTGGTTTAAAAAGTTTTCTTCGCAAATTTAATGATTCGCTCAATAATTAACGAATCATTACCACATACTTTTCGAGAGCTAATTGAACTATGATGAATGGGGAATTTTGCCTCTAAATGCAACTCTATAAAATATTTCACACACACATATATATATATATAATAGCGTATCTTGTTGTATACTATACGACAGAATGAATTCAGGTCTTCAAATTAACATTTAATTTATAATAAATATATTTCTTAGGAACAGGATTGTAATGTGTCTACGGTAAAATAGTTAAAATAATGAAGTTTATCGCCCAAACACACAGAGGTCTGTAAAATAGGCTCGTAAGCAGCATTTTAAGTTAAATTGGCGCTTTTAATTTTTAATTTTCAGAAACAAGTATTTCCTCTACTTTCGATTCAGTCGCTTGGAAATATATATTTTCCAATCAATTAAAAATTGTACTCAATTTAATATATTGTAGGAAATAAAGTTGCTCGGTAGCATAAAGTAGATCTTACTACATACTATTTTTTGTATTTCTTGAAAAGCATTTTTCATGGAATATAATTTTCTTATTACTGTGAAGCTTTCATACACTACTCTTTTTACATATTAATTCGGTCGTCCATTTCAAAATTATACGAGTTTCAGGAATTTATGTTAATACAATGCGAATTGTGTTTAAATGTTGAATACAGTAGTCTGATAAGCTTTTGATAATATCAAGTATGTGAATTGTTAAGGAATATATATATATATATATATACACATATATAATATAGATTAAGGAATATTTCAGTTTTCCAACTAATGACAATTTTGAAATGTATATTTATTTTATTGATAAATTTCATTTTCAATGCTTTCAAATTTTTAGATAATTATTTTTCTTATGTAATATGTGATTGGCTTGAAAATCATTAACAATGGTATGTCGGATAGAAAGTATACTATACAGTGATATTGAGCTCATACTACTTTTATTCATCAGAAGACACACTTGACAAGTTTTTATAATTCTAGTCCGCAATTAGTGATTACGGCTCATGAAAGAAACGGGACTGTCAGGCGCTTCCTTTGTAATTTTTCCCTTTTAAAATTAATATTCGTTCTTTACTCGTGCTGTCGTTATAATTATAAAAGAAGAAAATACCTTATTTTTCACTGAATTTTTTTTTTTAAAGTATAAACTTTAAACATTTTTTACATTTCTCAGCATTGTCTATATTATAACTTTGCGCTGTAATGTACTATTATAATTGGGTTTATTTTCTCATATTACATGTTTAGAAGATTTTTACGTGTGGTGAGGTACAAGTTATTACTATAGCAATAATATTGCTGAAGATGTCTATACACACACACACATATATATATGCTAGTATGAAATTAAATAAGATTATTTCAAATATACAAATCATATTACGAATTCAATATGTAAGACAACATTGCTCACTCATTACTTGACAATTACATAAGAATAGTATGTATATATATATATATATATATAATACAAATTCTCGCTTAAGATGCTCATTTAATTTCATAATTGTAAAATTACAATTTCATATCGGTGATAAAATGTAGAGTTACTTTACAATTAAATTGGTTTTTTTTGCATTAAAAATATCTTGGAATATAGTTTAATGCCACAGAAGAAGGTTTCGATAATCTCAGAAAGTGTTTAGAGAACGATAGAAGAACTAATGTGTCAGTAAACAATTATGTAGTTCGTCTATTTCTGGTACATATATTTCTTAACGTTTTTTTTTTTCTTTATGAGTTCAGTAGTCACTGCCCGTTTAAGCGTTATGAGCATAAATTATAAGCTTATCGTACAAATGAATTAGATTTCAATAAATTAACAGCTTGTAAAATATTCTAGTGCGAGTCTTGTTTATGTTCATCCACTTTATAAATTTATAAGACCGTTTTATCTAATTAAATATGGACTTGAAGTCGAATAATAATCTTTTGTTAATTTAAATAATTCTAATAAAATTATATTCCAATACCTTAAATATAATATACACTACAGCATCAAAGGCCATTTTGAATTAAGTCGTCGACCTGCTAATTATTTTTAGAATTTACGTTCTCATATTGGTGTCGATTGACAAAGTCTGACTTCGTATTCCTTGTTAATTGAATTTTTTTTTCTACGTAATAAAAGTATTATTATGGTTACAGTTCAAGGAATATATACATAATCATACAAGTTTCTATCAAGCTATTAATGTTCCTTTGATCTCTAACAACCATGTTTCTCTCCTAATGCTCAAACTATTTTTTAAGACTGAGAATAAATCTGGTCCTTAGAAGGTAATTGACACAATAATTTTAATGAAAGATTATATTATAATAGTAATTACAAGATAATAATATAATAGTAAAAATTTAAATCAAAAGTATTCTCTCGTGATTTGAATATAATATATAATAAATAGTGATTATAGATGAGTTGTAAAATTGCAGTAACCCGTCTTGTAATATGAAATATACTAATTCACTAATAAGGTCGACACGACTTTTTGGCATGGAATTACATCAAGTGTATGTAGAATTCATTTGCTACTGAAAATGTGACAATTTCATTTTTTCAAACGATAGAAGATATTTAAAAAACAAATGAATTAATGATAACATTATTTTTCCATTGTTTAATTTATTATCATTATTATTCTACAGATACACATTTTCACGTCTAATTCGGATTTCGATTCGATATTTATGAATTATCCACCATTCGTCTTTTATTACTTCACAATTTTTCTTATGTTTCGCTCTGAATTTCTCGAAATACGTGTAACCCACTGATTATTGCAAAGTACAACTTTTTCTTTGAAACACTAAGCCGAGCGAAACAACGAGTGATTTCATCTAAACTATCATTACGGGATAAACTAAAGGATGCAAGTATTAGGAGCGAATAAGTAGCTTTTGCACTAGATTTTCTAATATTTTAATATTTTTTTAATCCTTATTATGATTGTTGCGTGTTGAATTTTTTATCGGTAATATTATTAAGCCTCTATAGTGAATAATAAATTCTGTAGTGTCGAAGTAACAGGTGCAATCGTTACTACTACATTCACAACATTAATTTCAATTAATAAAACGTATATTAAATTCGGTAAGAAATTTGAATTTTTCACGCATTATTATTTTTCTTAACGGACAATATAGGGGACATCAATTTTCTCTAACGAATAATAATCAGAACGAGACTTGGATATATGAATATGACACGGAATAAAAAAAAAGGTGACTGGTAATTGGTTGTTGCTTGTGTTTTACATTCGGAGATATGTGGATACTAAACTTATGGGAGCTTGTAATGCAGTTTATGTAGCATTTTATGTGGATGTTTCGATATATATTAATCATAGCCCGTTTATGTGATTTGAATTTTACGATAAAAATTGTTCAGTATAATACGCTTTTATTCTTTTACTTTTGCAAACGACAAGTAATATTCGTGGATCTGTTTTAATAATAACATTCTTATCGTTGGATCATTAATTCTGTCACCAAATTTAATATTTTTAACAAAAAGTGTAGTATTAATTATTAATTATTTATTAATTAATATATACAAGGAATTCTTGAGAGTCACATACAATGTTACAGAGATGATATATTAGAATAGTTTATCTGTGTCAGTATATCCCATCTGTAAAATGAATTGGTGTGAAACGGTTAAGGTTGCTTCTCTCTCTCTCTCTCTCTCTCTCTCTCTCTCTCTCTCTCTACCTTTTTTACCGTTAGCTTTATCCCATCATACATTAACGCTATACTTACATCCATTTTACACTGAAATATATATGAGAGAGTGCTCAACGTCTATTCTCTGCCATGACATTTCCATACCTACGATTGATTTATTTTCTGCTTTTCCTTTACACGCCAAGTAACAGTTTTTCATTATTTTACTTTTGTTGCTAACGCCATAAAAATGAAGCCTTTCTTTCTTACAATGAAATTTACAAACTAAATGTACAGCGAAAGCCTTTTCATGGAAATTATTTAAAATCAGATCATTTAACAATTGTATTCGTTGTTAATTGTTAATTAATTTTCATATGGCTCTATCTTTTAATTAACCAATATTTTAAAATAGCACATCCTCTTAATATACCGACTATTAAAAGATATTAATTATATTTACACACGAATTTCTATATTTTGTAATTAAATTGAGAGAGACTATCTTTCGATACAATTTTTACATAAAAACGAACATCAATACAACCATATATTTATACGTTTATGTGTGTTTACATACGCGCGCGCGCTCGCGCACACACACACACGCGAGTATCTATTCCTCTGATAATTTAACAGTTAATAATTTAGCAGTTACGATCTACAAAGTATAAAATGTGAGTATAAGACAAAAATCATTTTCCTTATAATTTTACCGTGAAATTGTGCTGCTGCCTCATTATTTTTTGGGTAATGATTTAAAAATTACTAGTTGAAACTTATTAGTCCCCTATATTATATATTGCAGGATAATATCTTGGTATGGACTGCTCTTAAATTTGATTTGATTCATTATAGCAAATGTATTCTGCGTAATAGCCAGCTGTCGATAAAGTTACGCTACTACATCATTCGATAATAATTATCAATGATTTAAAGATATAGTTCTAATCGAAAAATGGATTATATGGTTAATTCAATTCCGTGCATTGTATAATATCGAGAGCACAAACAAGTTTATCTAGACTTATTTTGCTCTTTTTAAATCTCCATCTACCCTATTAGATAGAATAAATAAAGGGGACTTGTTATAAAAGTTATTACGAATCTGTTAATAACTGTTTATGTTAACTCATTATAAGCAATATAAATGTTAAGCACTTAGTTTTAAAGGTTTCTTCATCTTTAAGGAAAGTTCGCGATAAATCAAACAAAGATAACAAGTATCTTGGAGTATTTGTAGCGCGAAGAATAATTCGCGCACAAACGAAGAATATTTTATAACTTTTAAGAATTGCAAGGGGAGTATGCCGTTTTATAAAAAATATAATTGTTCTAAACTCGGATTTAACCAATAAAAATAATCCCCAACGAATTTCTTGTATCACAAATGGCTCGTCAGTGAAAGTAAAGTTAATGTTCTCACATATAAATGCATTACTTTCTTCGTAACTCCCATACAATGAAGGAAATCGTTATCAATTACCCCCGACTGCTCCCTCCCTAAACTCGTACTTTTCTTAATATTGAGCGCACACAACTATGTTTAAATGAAATTGCGTAAGTGATTATGCAAAGAATATCACTTGAAACATGCATCATTGTACGAGCATAAATGTTCAATGGAACAAAGCCGATACCCATCAATTTTAACTGGTACTTTTAACAATTATTATTTAACGATGAAATTCTCGACTGGCAATTACAATTTTCATAATCTGATATCTAGCAATGAATTATGGTTGGAGCGATCTTTTATGATCCTCGATCGAGTAAACGCTCGTAAAGAGTTTATTTTCATTAGAGGATTGAGATTACAAATTGACCACAATGATAAATGGATATATTTCGTAATTTAACAATAATCGTAATACATATGTTTGCCACCTATTTTGCCGCATTTCGCCACATAAATAATTCCTCGTATCCTTAAAGTTTTCTCTGCTAATCACAAAAGTATGCACGGAGCCAACGAATGAATGTTATTTTGTAATACGAGAGCATTTATTATTGCGCACATGATTTAATTGCACGTCGATCAAACTTATAGTAAAAGAGCCTGGCGACATTTCAACGTCACATTGAGCCACTAAAACTCCGCTTCCGTTCTATGCGTAATATTTTCCCACGCCCGAGTAATCGTCCTCGAGTTATTATTTTATATTACAAATAACTCCAAGCCGGATAATATGCCTAGCTCGTAACTACCTGTCGTCGAGGAGATATTTTGTTGTTGTTGTTGTTGTTGTTGTTGTTGTTGTTGTTGTTGCTGCTGCTGCTGCTGCTGCTGCTGCTGCTGTCGTCGTCGTCGTCGTCGTCGTCGTTGTAAAGTCAGCTGTTTTGAGTTACCAATATCCGAACGACGCAATTATGAAAGTAAAATATATTTCCTGCGACTTTGGTATCGTAAACGACCAGAGCTACAGAAAATATACATCCACAACAGCCTCGCATGCATTTGGGTTTTCTCAAGGCAGATAATTAAGCATTGATAATAGCGAACGTAAACTCGGCTTTTATGCATTACACGTCGTATTTATTTAATCAGAGAAAAATGAAACCGTCAGAATTTATCCTTACTTCGGATTCGTAAGATGCCGTATTACTTAAAATTATCCAGCAAGGCTTGATTTACAGCAAATGTAAAAAAAAGAAAATTTTCGATTTTTAAGTTGCATAAACTCGAGCACATGGAGCGAGATTTAGCAATTTGAATAGCTAAATGCTTCATTACCACCATCCATCAATATTACCATTAATCCACAATATTATTATATTGTTGCCGATAAAGCAATAATTTTTAAAGGGAGGCACTTAATTTGAAAGTCACTTCTTCGTCGATGAAAAGCTTCTTGCCAATTAATCGCCCAAGCCTGCATCCAATCCATTTAATTGCTCGGATTATACCTTATATGCTTCTATGGGCAACGGGTTCTCTCCAATCCCCCCCCAAATTACTCGTAATATGCCGAGCCAATAATTATTTATATGGTAAATCCGATGCTCATCAAAACCTTTGCTTAAAATTGCCAATATTACAATAATTGACGTACAAAGGCCCAGATTACGCGAAAGCCATTTAACGCAACCACGACCCGTTGCCCATCAGTTCCTGCATTATCCGCGACCGAATTCAGCGCTACTCTCCTTCCCCTGTTCAGGCCTGGTTACGCTGAACGCGAAAGTCCATCAAAAAACTCGAAATTGGGCAAATTTAGAAGTTCGTTGCCGCGTCGAGTCGACCGATCTGTCACCTCAGTTACGCGATCGCTCAATGCAATGCGATATCCAGAGATAGGATCGGGGTTGGGATTCGACGTCTCCTGGTGCCAGGACTCGATCCTCGCCGCTCAGCTCAGCGTCCTCCAGCTCGAAGGAGGAAGGACCAGCGAGCGATCGAGCGAACGAACGGAGAAACAAACGAAGAAGAATCGACCGTCGGCCTCTCAGAAAACCCACCGCTCAGCAACTTCAGCAGCAGTAACGCAGCCTCCGTGTGTATAGCACCCACCATCTATCCTCGTACACATTAACGTGGGTGGCCACCATGATTTTTACTCTCTCGCTCTCTTACTCCCTCTCCCTCTCTCTCTCGCTCTCTCTCTCTCTCCCTCTCTCGCTCTCTCTCCCTCGCTCTCTGTTTCCACGATCATTTTTGTTCTATATTGCGAGCTTGAGACCTCTCGCAACATCGAGAAAGGCAAGGAAAGAGCAGAGAGCAGAGAGAGAGAGAGACGGATAATAGTCTCCGACACCTATGCCGAGTACGTAAATGCGCGGTTATGCACGTGTGTGCATGAGGCGGGCCCGTAAGTCCCCAATCGAAGCGAGAACAGACTCATCGTACGTAGATGAAGAAGAGAGAGGCCGAGGAAGAGAGGAATGCTCGGAGTCTGCGAATGAAGGAGAGAGAAGGCACGGGTTAGGCCCCCCGTGGTCTTCCGAACCAACCAGAGACCCCAGATGAACGGAGCCGCGCTCTCGTAGCCACACCTCTGCAAGCTGAATCTGCTCCTCTCTCTCTCTCTCTCTCTCCCGTCTACTTTGCTATCCTTTAGGACTCACCGTCCTCTCTCTCTCTCTCTCTCTCTGTATCATTCTCTCCTTCTCTTTATCACCTTGCGTGCGCGCGCGCGCTCACGCGATATATATAGATATGTATATATATATATATATATATATATAAGAGAAGAGTGTGTGTCCGTATGTGTGTGCGCGAGCGTGCGCGTAGAGTGTCTCCTTGGTTTCTCATTCGGTTTTGCATTTCGTTTTCTCTCCTCTTCACTTTTGTACTTTTCTTATGTATTCGCCGACTACGACTACGTTCGCTCCATAAATCGTCTGCGCGATCCACCGCGATCGGCTCTTCGTTTTTTGTTACGGGCGAGGAAGCGGATAAGCTTAAGGAGAAAGGGAGAGAGAGAGAGAAGAATTATTCCCTTTCGGCACGCCGAGAAAAGAATGAGGAGACGGAAGAGCAGGAGAGGACGAGAGCTGAGGCCATCTGGGGGATCGAGCTGCAAGTACTTGTATTGCACCTCCTTCGAGCTAAGTACATATGTGGCTGATCTTTCAGGAGGCATGGAAATGGTTTCGCTTCATTTATTCCTTCTTTAACTCTTTTGTGCTCGGGGAAAGGCTGCAGTGCTGATTCAATGCTTTTCTTGACTCGCTGCCTCGAACAATGACTACCGTTTTCAAACGAGCTTTGTTGTGCGCCCGATAATGACGGTCTGCTTTAGCGTGTTGGAAATGCATATTATTAGCTAGTATGAATTTTTTTTTTGATGAAAATCAAATCCACAAATTCGATATCCACCCCCTCTCTCTCTCTCTCCAGCACCCTCACCCGCCCCATCGGTCAATCGTTTTATCCCTTCAAATGCTATTATTTATGAACGCCTCCTTACTTTATGACATTTTTAAGACTTGTTGTGATGGTCTTGCTTGGTAATTATTTCAAAAGAAAATATTAGGCTTGAAATCGTTCCTATAAGGCCGTATCGACGAAGTTAGAGAATTTTGCCGCATTCAACTCGGTGCATATTCTAGTAATAAATCCACATTTTATTCGCAATACATCTTCAATTAATAATCTAGATAAATATTAGATGAATATGGTAAATATACTTAGAGCGTGTAAAGATGCACATATCACGTATATCGACCAAATGTCTTACATTAAAGAATTATACTAATAAAGCACCGAATTCATTTTAAAATGTATAATTAATTTGTCATCGTGCATATCAGAATTTAATTCTACAGAAAAAAAAAAAAAAAAAACAACTAAAAGCCATAGGTATGTGATAAAATTTATTGAAAATTGTCATGCCTAATGACGTAGTTTACCGTTTCTGTGACAGATGAACCAAGAGTTGTATAATGTCACATTGTAGTACAGTTACCAATGTGCTGTCTCACAGACTCCATCTGTCGTGTAAAATCCAGCATTAATCGTAAATTATTCGAATAATAGAAAACATTGATTGACGAGTATTCGACGCTGCAGCTCTAAAAGAAACGGGAACTTTCAAAAAATTTGGCCTATACCTGTGACCGTCGCATGCTGATCGACTCCGAAGACGTTGTCGCGCACGCACGAGTTCACCGTATCGACCAGGTACAAACTCCGGGCAGAGAGCGAGTTAGAGAGGGAGTGAGAGAGAGAGAGACAGTGACAGAGTACGGGAGTGCGGGCCGGAGGAAGGGGCGCGGGAGTCAATTGATTCGGTGGTAACTCACCTTCTCGTGATGATTACAACGACTCTCTCTCTCTCTCTCTCTCTCTCTCACTCTCTCGCTACATTTCTTGCGTGACTGGGGAACGAGCGCAGGGACGTGTGCAGACGGACGGGGAAATTTGACTAACTTGATCATTGATTTTTATTGGATAACTTTTATTTGGAGGCTATATTGGTGTTCGTTACTGCTCTCATTAGTATGTAGTGTAGTCTAATAATTTCTCTGTTTGATTTCATTATTTTTCCGTCGTTTCCATTATTATCTTAGTAGTGAAGATAAGCTTTGTAAGAATCGGAGTGTCGAATGCTTTTGTCATAATACTTGATAATTATGACTGATTGCTAGCAAAAGGCAATTATTTTAACTTGCTTAGCTTATATTAAAAACTGTATGTAAAATAATTCAATTCTTTTTTTCTCATCTTTTATTCTTTTATTTTTTTTTTTTTTTTGTCTATTTTTTCTATTTTTCCGTTTTTTCTTTTTTTTACATGACGGGTGCTTTTACACGTAAACGTCCATGAAGAAGTAACAAAAATTTCAATCAGCATTTACAAATACAAGCAATCTACAAATTAAAAACTATGTAAAAAAAACTTAATTCGTTGGAGCGTTCTTCACTCGTATATTATTCAAGTATCGTTTGCGAAACAAAATTTTTAAGCGTCTTAAAGAGCATTAAAATTCCCCTATTAATCATTATTACCTTTCATTATCAACAGTATAATGGAATGCTTGGAGTCGCGGATTATACGGCGTAGTTGAACAACGAGTATTTAATTATGCTCAGAATAAATGTTCTAAAATAAATATCTAAAAACCTCGCATTGCCCATTAAATGTAACGAAGATCTTGGCCGTAATTCTAATTTTTATTGACAGTTGGTGAAACTAAACTATTTGTGTAAGGAATCGATAATCGTTTATCAGTGTGACTCAGTAGGTCAACTTGTGCTGAATAATTTAACATCGAGCCAGTCATTAAATAATCATTTGGTAAGGTTTTCCAATAATTGAACCGGACTCGGATATTTATTTCATTCCTGCAGGACTGTGATAAAATACTTGTAATAATTCGCAATCGTTAATTTGGCTAGATTAATTAGTCAATCGCGATGGATCCCTCGACTCCTTTTATTCAATGAAATTCAGCAAAAGTGCTTGCGCTTGAGGTACCCTCTTCCATGTAAAAATTTCTTAGGCCCTGTCGAACGCCAAGCCATTCTACATTTCGCATTGAAGTTAACGTTAATTTCGGCCGAGTGCCAATGCTCGAGCTGAGATTTTGCAATTGCTTGAACAGAAACCCCAACGACTCTGCCATCGGCCACATTTGTCGAGCGTTACGGTGAAATTGCAGCTTTGCCTCGGCGCTTCGCTCCCTCAAATTTCCCGGCGCGTTTCGAATTCGCGACGCCGTAAAAGCTCGGTGAAAGCTCGCTTTATGCGCCTCTGTCCTCCCACTCGTGGTGAATATTTACGAGGTGCATGGTATGCGCGAGTACAGCGTCCTTCTCCTCGCCCGCGGCATTGTCATTCGCCGTCTGTTGTCAGGCTCGGTCGCTAGGTGGCGCAGAATCATCGTCTTCTCTTCGACCTCGCCTTTGTCAATTAAATGACGCGACACGAATACATAGGGTGTTTATTTCTCATCGATCGGCCAAATATATCATACGGGCGAATCCCGGGAGAGCGGATTCATTCCTTTCAAGACAAGTTTTTATGCGAGTGGCGCGTTTTATGCCCACGCGTTACAACGATATCGCAACTCTTGCCCAAGAATCGTGGATTTCCGCGCGTCCTCGAATTTACGAGCGCCTGCCTCGTCTTCCTTCTTTGTTTGTCATCTCGCAGGATTTTCCTCCGCCGGCTGCTTCGTTAGTCTCGTCCATCCCTCTCTCACACTCCCCTCCCCGACCTCCTCTCGCCACCGGCCATCTTTCACGAGCGGGCACTATGCGCTTTCATCGATCCCGCGTCGCTTCCTTGCACGAAAATCGACTTTGCCCGACCGCCGATATCGAGAATGTACGCCTTGATAGCCGCCCAATGAGCCGATTAGTCACTCGGCGGCCGCGCAAAAATAACGCGCCGCTCTTTTGTTATTATGTGGTAAAGTTGACTACTGAATAGATCGTGCACGTAGCCAGCGGTACCGCAAATTAGTATCCGAACTGATGGTTTCGAGCACCGTGAGAAAAGACTCTGTACCGTTCGCCGACAAATGATGCTTAGTCATCAGGGCGTTAACATCTTTTTCCGCATACATACGTAATGGGCAAACAGAAACGAAGGCTTTTATTATGCGAAACGCTCTAGCTTCTTGACTTACGCTACTCGAGAAATCTTTTATTATTAATAATTATTAATAATTTGGCGCTTGAGCACGACGTTTGAAAGTTTAGCATGAAGTATCAGTGATGTAATTAATTGCTTTAACTCAGCCGTTAAATTTACATCGCCCATATACACACACACATGTATATATATATATATATATATATATATATATATATATATATACATAGCACCCGTGATATTCATCTTTAATGGTAGGATATTTTCTCTATAAATGCACAGTTTCATTCATCTAGTGTTTGAGTTACTATTCACTTATTTGGAATTGGAATACTAATTTTACAATAAGATACGACGATAAATGCCTGCTGTGTGCCTTAATACAATTACAATTTTTAACTGTAATATAGTCGATTATTGGAGCTGTATACTGGGCCATTATTTAACACGGTAATTTATTTATGCAATTCATAATACTTGCTGCTAAAGGTCTTAGTGGCATTTAGCCGATAATCCATAAATAATAATTAGTTATGTTAAAATGAATGATGGTAAACGAATGATATTTTATTATAGAATCGAGCAGATGTTTACTGCCCACCAACTTATACTATGTGCCTCTGTGTTCCTGTGTGTATACATAGATATGCCAATAGCAATGCAGCATCGATAATCCATGGAAAATATTTGAAAATGGTAAGTCTAGGTCTTCAATAGCAAGGAAAAAAGGAAAATGAAGTAATTACGGGTGGCAGAATTAATTGAAAGCTGACTTATACCGTCTTGGAGATAAATGACGACAAGATGTCAGAGCTATATTGACGATCGCCCGAGATGTATTATCAACGTTCAAGTACGCTCACCATCTCATCTCCTCAAATCCTTATAATAAAGCGAGCTCACGAAATCGGAAGCTCGATCGAGCCGATTTAAAAAGCCAGTTGGCAAGCTCCGATAATTATACAGCGTGCACAAATCATCGCATCTCTCATGACTAATGAATGAAAAAGAATGAAAAAAGTAACGGACTACCTGAGTGCATTTGTCACACGAGCATTAAGTATTGGAGGCAAAAAGTACGTAAGAAGCAGTTGGGGAAAGGGAGCGGCTCAGATAAGCGAGCGTGGATGTGTGCGAGCCGAGGGGGTGAACTCGCGCGGGGCAATTATCGGCGAGAAGCGGAGAAGTGGATAATTGGAGCGTTTGTTAATTGGAATACTCGCGCGATACACGCCCATGGGTAGGATTTACAGAGGCGCCATTGCAATTCTCTCTCTCTCTCTCTCGCTCTGAGGTTTCGCGCGCGCTCGCCCGTCATCTCTCATCTTTACTCCTGCGAATGCGGGGAGAGAAAAACGTCTTGGCAATGCAGCGATGCCGCTCTACTCCCGATCGAGAGCTTCGATTGTTCTGCTAGGATGAAAGAGCCTTGCACGCTCATTACGACTGCCCTTGTCCGCCTCCTTTTCGCGTAATCGATCGGCCGTCGAAATTAATTCTCAATCTACGTCTTCGCTTCACTGACACACATACACATCTCCTAGCCTCTCCTAGCCTGCCACGACAAACACGCCCCTATTGAAATGGAAAAATTATCGGCTCGTCGAGGTGCAGCCGTGGCTTCAGCTCGATTGCGCTGAATTGCGACGACATCCGCGAGGCCGGACTTTGCGTCACAATCACGACTGCGAGAGAGCGACGTTTAATTAGATCGGGGGAGCGAAGGAGGCCGAAGGTGCGTTCAAAGCAAGTGGCTTTGACGCCGAATTCGCAGTGGTTGCGACGGCTCTTGAGCGCATTTGCCGCCGAAGAAACTCGCTTCGAGGTCGTCTGCGAGGGGTTCGTCGGGGCTGGGCTCGGGGTGAGGTTTCGTTAGCTTAGCTTGCCGGCAAGTGCTGAGTGAGAGGCTGATTGTAAGAGTAAGAGGCAGGCTCATGCCTACCTCCCAGCGAGCTCGTGCCGCTTAAGAGGCGAGTTGGACCGGATTTTCAAGCGAATTAAGATCAATTGCCTTTTCTCCCGCTGAAACTCGCGGGAGCCCAAAGCGTATATAAGAATTCTCGATTGGTCTCGTTAATAACAAATTCATGTGCACGATAACACGCTGCCACTTGGAGCGAGGCTGATTCGTTAGCGCTTATTACGCGGCGATAAATTTCCCCGGCGGAATCCGCGTTTCTTGCCGGCCGGATCGATAGGTGCAAATAGCTACTGCCCAGCCCGACATTGCCGGGGATAGCAATTAGTTATCTACGTGGACCGAGCTAATTAACAAATTACAACGAAGCTAGCTGAGAGGCTGTAAACAATGAGCTACTCCCCACCTTCGAGGAGATATTCCGCGGTCGGCGGCCTCGAAGGGGGGGAGACGCGAAGGGATCAGGGTACGGACTGGAGACTGTCGTAAACAAGCGAGAGCGTCTAATGGAATCGAGCGCCTTTTTTGCGCGAGCGCAAAAAATGATCGATCGTGGTGAAAATACGGCGCATTTCAAAATGCGCTGCGTCGGGAGCTCGTTACGCTCCTCGGCAGCGCGATCCCATCTTTATCGCCCCGCAAGACTCTCGATACCCGCCCCGTCCCCCCCACTTCGCCCCGCCCCGCCCCCCCTGCCCGAGAGATCGCGAGCCCCTTCCGCGAGTGCGGGGACGAACTCGAGGCTCGAAGAGTGGCTCATTATTTAACGAGGTGGGTGGGTTAATTTTACGGATTCGTTGCTGAAAAGCTCGTGCGGCGATATTGCGATCGGGGGGCATCCAAGGTTCCGCGAAGCCTTATGCTTTTCAGTTTATACCTTGTTTAATAATGAGAATGGCAATTTATGGGAATCGGGATAAACGATTGGATCGTATCATTATGGACGTGGCATTCGAGGATGATTTTGGCTTTGGTTGAAATTACGGGAGTTGAGAGTGTGGGTGCGCGAAGAGAGAAGTAATATGAAGCTATGGAGTAAGGTTAATAGGGCCTGGTCGCCTGTGTTTGCCACTTGTAAAGGAAGTAATAATGCCAGAAGGGAAAATGGTGGTACGAGAAATGTCCCGTACATGCGGCGCTTGTGGGTGGCGCGAGCCGCCTCGACTCGCTGATCCGCCAGGCCCAACAATAACGCGCCTAATAGGGCCCGAGCCCGAGGAGAAGGCCCGCGTCCGATAACCGAGAATAGCCCAACAAATCGAGTCCGAGTCCCAAAGGGGCTGAGGCGTCGGTTCTCTTGATGCCGCGGCGACAAGAAGGAACGTCCAGCGCGTCGATCGTTAATTACGTGTATTAAGAGAGCCGGTGATTTATTATTCCAGCGGTGGGCGCGTAAAAACGCCAGGACGACGCGCTCGTCAGTTACCTAATCGCTCGGTCTCTCGTTATATGTCGCGGGGAATGGGCCCCACCAAAAAGCCAGCCGGGGGACGCTTTTTGCGAGACTCGACCTTGACACGAAACTATCGCGGGAATGCGCGGTGCTTTATTACGTCGGGATTCAGGAGCATTATGACGCGCCGGGAGTGTCTCTCTCGCGAGATCCTCGCCCCTCCTCGAGCGCTGCCCCGTCGCTGTTCAGAGTGCAACCGGGGAGCCGAAATGCGTCAGCTTGGGAATCGAACGGACGACTTTCGGAGCCTCATTCGAGCCTTCCATTCTAATGACCAGCGGTGATATCGAGAGCGTTTTCTTGCGTGGCTGTAATGATTGGGGCTGTAATACACTGGTTGGTGTTTAGCCGTCACTTAGTCCTACGTGCGGCTAATTATGAACTCTTCTCGACTCTCGGACGCACGATTGTCGAATGGTTTGTGTGCACAGAGTGTAGTTTGCGCGTCGACGTAGGTTGCGGATCAAATGATAATGCGAAGCACACAATATGTGCATTGATGATGATATGCAGTGGCGAGATTAACGAACGAGAATTTCCCCGCTTTTCTTCACCTCATCAAATTTTTGACAAGCAGATATTTTCAAACGTAAGCAACAAAAATTGCTCAACCACGTGGCTTCGTAATGTCCCTAGCGTCTATTATATTGCTCCTTTCACTTGATCTCTCTATTAAAAACAATTTATACATATACTCTTTTTTTCTCTAGGATAAAGGCATTTTCTCAATAAAATGAAAAGTAATTGTACGCACTAAATTAGAAAAAAAAAGTTGAATAATATAAGAATGATTAATAGCACGTGTCTTCGTGCTCTGGAAAATAAAATAAACTATAAAGGATGATATGCATCACAAACGCGAAGAAGTTAATAGAATAAATAGTAATGAGAGATATAACGAGAAGAAAAGCAAGGGCAGTATATATAAAAAAAAATACATAAACTATAATAATACGTGAAATATAAAATATACATAAAAAAATAATTAAAAAAAATATATATATATATATATGTATATGGAGAGAGTGAGTGAGTGAGAGAGAGAGAGGTTGAAAAATACTAAGAAACGCTCGGCCGAGGATGGCTCAAAGACATCTACTAAACATCCATGTAATATCCACAAGATTTAGCAGCCTATCAAATATATTAGATTACGTAGGTACTTGAGAAAGCAGGCAAGAGAGGAGAGAAAGAGGGAAAGTGAAAAAGAATAAATACTCTTTGAAAATATTTCACCAATGTGCCCCTACTCCCTTGTCCTCGCACCCTTATATTTCACATTTCCAAAAGCCAGCGCACATATGCGCTCCTCGCACACCCGTAAAAGGCTAACCCGCGCACGCACACAGAGTCGCGCTCCGGTTCGTGTCCTTACATACTATCCGCGCTGTTCGCTCGGCGAGAGGAGGACGAGAAAAGAAGCAGCACGCGGAATGAAAACGTCAGTGAGCTTTTGGCACGCGGGACGCGTAAATGTGTGGAATGGTGTTGGCCGGCGGCGGCGGCGGTGGTGTGGGTGCGGGCGGGGACGGCGAGAGGGGGGTGCGGTGAGAGATGGTTGGGTGGGATTCGGACGGAGGGAAGGGGGAGGACGCCACCACGGGGGTTGACATTTTTGAAAATTCTCGAGGCATTTTAGTGGGGAGCCGAGGATGCGCCCGATCATGGACCCCCAAGAACGAGGGTCCCTCATTTTCTCGTTGGGCCTCCACACTTTTTGACAAAAGTGCGTCGTTTTGTGCGCCGTCGGCGATCGTACCGACGTTTTCGGGATCGCCGGCTTTCTTTCACCCGGCATTGTCGATTGCATAGTCGTGTAAAATCGAGCTCATTCATAATAACAAACACCGTTTAAGGTATTTTTAAAGTGAATTATGCGAAAATGGGTCCATTTAATGAATGGCATTCCGTCCCATGATTCGTTTGCCCGGATGCTTTCGGAATTCATCGACGCCAATGTAATTGTAGCTCCGACTTTAATTCTAGCTTATTTTCTAAATAGTTTGCAATTCTAGGGAAACGGGACAGTCCGTTGAAATTAATTCTTATATTTGTGAGGGTGCGCGTACGCGCGTGTAACGTAAATCATTTTCGCCACAATCCAAATTCACGTGGGACGTAATAATTCATGTAATATAAATAATTTTAAGGGGGCCACCTCAACGGCCTCAATGTAAAAGCTTATTTGCCATTTCATTAGCCACACCCGTCCTATTGCTTGTTTTAACAAGTTCTCATCATTTTAAAATTATGTAATTATAACAGTACGCGAACGAATCCTTTCGTTTACCAATAAAGATACGTTGGTTCGAAGCTGTGGGACCTGATATTGTAGGACCAAATCTCTGCAGTTTGTAAATTATATCAGGCAAACGATAGTCGGCAATAATAGTTGCAATATGTGTTTCGACGTTTATCAATATAACGACTCTATCCTTAATGTAGATTTTAATTTAATCAGCATTGATCGACTCCTCGCTCTACACACTATGGTCATTAATCTTAATATTGTGCTCCTCGTGAGGTGTACGAGATGTAAAAACAAAAATGAAATTCCTTTAAAATCTTATGAGGCTTCATCAATTAATTAACTGTAAAACATTTCAAAGTTATCGCGCAAACAAACAATAACAATACATATTTCTTAAGCGTACTTGTGATTTTAATCAGAATCAACTTTTAAAAGTGATTTTATATATGTAAGGTCGTGTTTAAAAAGATAGTTAAAAAATTTTCTCAATTAAAATATCAAACCCGCCACACCGTAAAGTATAATGAGTTTTCGTTTTTATAGAAGTTTTCATTCGTCATCAATCGGTGATAAAATTCATCCAAGTGTTTCGAAAATATACTTTACTTCAATTTTTAATTGGATTTCCGTAAAAAAACAAACAAACAAAAAAAAATGCATTCATTATATAAAACGTGTTTCAATTACATTGTTTTAAATTGCATAAGAACATGGCTTGGATTGTATATTAGATTAGTTATAAAATAGAATATTAAAAGCCGGGAATTGTATGAAATTTTATTTTATTTCAATTTTGTTTTTAATGATGTTCAATCGGCATTATTTCAGAAAAATATAAATTCCTATTTCGTGTAAAATTCGAATATTTTTTTTTGGCATTTCCTAGAATGTTTGAGTAATATTTTGATATTTTCACGTCAACCGTATTGTTTATTGGTATTTATGTATTGGTGATTTTTATATTGAGGTAGCACTTCTCACATTAAACACTCGTATGGATTATTTTCTAATACAGTGCTACGATTAAAAATCAATATAGACATTTAGAGAGAAATAGAGAGATTTAAATTCAATTACAAAACATAGCTTTATTCGCCTATTTACTTTTTCTATTTTGTCTTCTAAATGCTCTCGTGATACATATTATTAGTTGGTTTTATGTTACACTACAAATTAAAAAAAGAAAGATAGAAATGTTTATTTCGATCGAAATTTTTATTGTAAATTCCAGAACCTAATAAAGCAATTAATCTTTATCTTGAGAATTGAACTAAAACAATAATATAGCTTGACTGCTGTATCAAAATGTTTTTACTTTGTTTAATTTCCCGATAGTAATCTAATTAACGATGTTGCAATCGAAAATTTCAAAGGCGTTCAAATAAATGGTAAGTCTTTTAATTACGATTCTTAAAAAAAAAAAGAAGAAGAAAAAACTGAAACTAATACCAATAAAGAAAAAAAGAACAAAATAAGGGAAGAAGCAAAATTAGTATAAAAAAAAAATTTAAAGATAAGCAGAATGGGAGGAAAGGCAATAGCATTCTACATTTGGTATTCTGTAAATTCTAGAATAAGGAATTAATATTTCGGAATGAAGAATTTTTAAGTAAGCGACAAGCTAATAACAGATAAATTAGAGTGTGATCGCACCACTAGTAAAGCGAATTTTGATTATTATAAGTGTTAAGAGAGTTGTATAACTCGTATTGTATCAGAATTTGCATATTGAAAACGAAGTATATAAGAGGTATGGGTTTATGAATCATAGACAGCGGGCGAGACAAGTCGTTCGAAATCTTGGAAAAGGCAAAACAAGATGATGAGCTCGTTGACATTTTTCGGATTTTTTTTTTAACCTACACGGATTAACGTCGCTCATACGCTCTCATCTCTCTCTCTCTCTCTCCCTTGTTCTCTAAAAAATGCATCGTTTCCTCGGCGCTCCTTCCTCGAATTGCTCTCGAAGAGCGACGCATTCCTATTGCATGCCGAAATGGTAGCGAACTCCCCTCCCCGCCCCGCCCCACCCAACCCAACCGTCCCTCTCTCCCTCCCGCCCGCCACCACGACGGCCACGCTGCTACTCGTGCAACAAGGCGAGAGCGGAAACAAATGTTGGGTGAAGACTGCCTCTTTCCCTCTCTTTCACTTTGGCAGGCAGATATGGGTATCGAAGAGGCGAGGAGGGAGATGGAGCGATAGATTGAGAGAGATTGAAAGAGATGCGGAGAGAGATGCGGAGAGAGAGAGGGAGAGAGGAAAGACGCAAGAGGCAAAAAAGGAAGAAAAATCGCACGGTTGGCTGCTGTAGTACATAGCTTTACTTCCCATGTCCCGACTTGCGTCGTCTCCCTCTTTCTCTCTTATTTATCGCCTTATGCATCACTGGGCAACGTGCACTTTTCGTATATCCTTGTCCCCCAGGCCCTCCCCCTCTCCCCTCTTCCCCCACCCCCCTTCACCAAGCCACCAGCCCCCGGAGTGCCAAGGCTCCGCTCGGCCGATTTCCAAAGCCACTTGCTGGCCGTTAAGCCTAATGGAAAAGGCCCACCTCCGGCTCCTCTCCCCATTGGAAATAAATACTTCAAAGAGCTCGTGGCCCTCATCGACTTATCGAGCGCGTGCGCCCACCACTGGCCAAAAGCTACAGGATGTAAAGGGTCCCGGAGCCACTTCTTCGCGCCTACACACACGGGAATCGCGAGCGCGAGGGCGGCGACACCGGCTACACGCCCTCTGGCGTCCGTCCGGGCAGTCGGCCGAGCAGCGACCGGTGCGAGAGCAACAACTCCTCGGCCCTCGGTGCAATAAATTTTTGCCTCGGCCGCGGCCTGTGCGTGCGCCCGCCTTTTAATAAAGCACTACCCGATCGGAATGCCATTTTCGACGTTGTTGCTCTTAATCTTAATCTTTAATGCTTATGCCATTACTTGAACTCTTGTGCCTCCGCTCCTTTCATTTGCACATTAAGGCTCGCGCATTAAACGACCTACCACCGCCACTCGCTCGCTTCGCGCGGACTCTTTAATGCTGGCGAGTTTGGTGGGCCGAGGGGGAGACTGTTGGATGGGAGGAAAAAGGGCAGACCCAAAGCTCAGGTGCTGATGGAGAGGAAAGATGGCGCGAGGAGGTGGGATGGGGGGGCTGGTGGGATGGGGGGGGCGACGACGTCGACGAATTTTACGCTTTCTTCGACGCTGATGTGGGAAATTACAAGCTCCAGTTTCGCCATAAAAAACTTCGTTATTTTGCTTTAAATGCAAATGCTTGTGAAATTATAAGGCGCGCTGACACTCTCTTCGACGAATGCCCCGCTACTTCCATATACCCAATGTCCGCTAAGCGAGGCAAGCTTATCGTCTTTCTTAAATAACAGCCGATCGTGTAAATAGGTTTATTTATTGTTGGCTTGCTGTATTTGTCAATGCTACGGGGAAAAGCGGAAGGAACAAATCAAAACAGAACGACCTGTTTTGAGCCTTTTTAAAGTGACATTAAAGTTCTTTGGGCGAAAGTCTCCTTACGCTATTATTACAAATTACTGGCACCACGGACATTGGGCCGAAATATTATCGGGCTTCTTGATTTTCCCGCGAGAAGAAAAATCGGCAATAGCGAATGCAAAGATCGATCGATCGCCCATGCCGATCTACACATTGCTATAGATCTACACATGCATAGATTTACACATCCGAAAACACAAAGCTGACATAATAATTGTCCTCCTACGAACGAATTATTAATATTTGATAAGTAAGAGCGGCGCACCGTGTCACCATGGGAGCAAACATTTGTCAACGATTCGACAATTAGCAAGTCCATTTCCAAAAAGGCAAATTTCCCTAAAACCTCGATTGGCAAAGCTACGTATTATGTCAATGCTTCGTTTTTGGAAGGATCGTTACAAAAGCATTTCGTTTATTACTGTTGACACGGTCCGCGCGATTATTAAAACCTCAAAACAGAAACAACAGAACAACAACAACTACGATAAAACAACAACAACGATAAAAAAAAAAAGGCAAACTAATAAGAAGGAGAAAAGGAGGGAGAAGAAATCTGAGGCCAAACAATCATATCGCGCTATTAGAGAAGGCTCTTGTGTGTGTGTGTGTGTGTGACCGTAAAGCGATTGGCATCGTTAATTGAGTGCACTTTGGGGGCAATTAAAAAGCGAATTGAAACATTTGGCACACTAGTATTTACGAATGGACCGGGGCACGAGGATGTAAAAAGATAAATTGAGCAATAATGCGGCAGTAAAAACGAAATCCCTTTTAAATCCAAGGGAGCCCTAACAGCCCTTAATTCCTTGATACAATTTAACAACTTTTTCATACGGTCGTTAAGTGCTGGTGGAAAGGGTATTTAGCGTAGGTACTGGACCGCAGGAGCGCTCGGGCTTCGGCTCTTAAAGGGAAAAGTACAAAAAGGTTGCCGGCGCTTATATTCGCGATGCCGAGTTCGGCCGTCCGGGCCAACTGAACCTTGCCACTCGTACTTTAACATGCGATTCGTCCGAGTGCGCGTAAAGTCCCCTCGGACACTCGGCCTTGGCCGAGCGACTGGTCCTGGAGGCTCCCGGTGCACCTCCCGCCCCAGGACAATCCTCGATCCGACAATCCTCAAGACTCACCCTTATGCCAGTGTAGTGAATCCAGTGAACCCGAGGTCGCTCTTGTCACCTACGCGTCCGCGCACTTCCCGGCGAGGGTCAAACGGCCCCGTCGTCCTCGTCGCCGATGGGACAGAGGCTCCTCGGCTCGCGCACAGGACGTCGTGCGAAGAACGATGCTCGGCGAAACACTGGAATGCAGACCGACGAGTTTTCGAGTCGAGAGCGATGACGACGGCGGTGGCGGTGGCAGCAGCGGCGGCGGCAGCGGCGGCGGCTGCTGCGGCGGCGGCTGCTGCGGCGGCGGCGGTGGCGGCGGCCAGACA
>JAPYYT010001761.1:0-23574 GCA_030522565.1 Ceratosolen corneri
TTAGAACGTGCGTTAGAATAGCGAGCTTTATGAACTGCGTACCCGGTAAACTTCTGCACTTCACTTGGTCTGTCTCTCACTCCGCAAGCCCTCTCGCCATCCATCTCACTCAGCCAGCGCCTCTCGCGCTCCCTCGCTCTCTCTCTCTCTCCCTCGAGAGGGCGTGGATTGGGAAGGGACAGTTGCGTTTAGTCACTACTGCTGGCCTATGCATATATATATATATATATATATATCGGATTATAAAATGGTAACGCAGCGCAAACAAGTATGTTGTTTACCATACTCTTTTGCTCTTTCGTAAATTACGTTTTTGAACTTTTTTTTTTGCTCATTGAGGCGGGCGGCCAAGCAGCGCCAAGTTCGGCATCGATCGAAGAGCGAGAGTATTTGCTTATCGCGTAGGTAGCAAATGATTTTACTGATGAATTCGAATCTCGGTAGTCTAGCTAGCGTCGGTCGCCTCATTTCAACTGATCCAATCAATCGGATGAAACCTTTTTTTTACAATGAATTGACTCATCTTATTTTATAGTCGATATCATTATGGACGGGGCGCTCGTATGCTTCCGTATAAAGCCAAGGTAATTGTTATTATCTCTTTACATTGGAGGAGACTAATGAAATCGATGGAGCATAATCGACTTAGGATAGAGCAGCTAATACTTAATGAAAAAGAAAGAGAGAGAGAGAGAGAGTGGAGGGTGGGGGGTGGGGGGTAAAGGATAGAAATTCAAGGGATATTTCATATAATGGCGTTAAGTAAAATTCGTGCGATTCCATGCATTTGAACGAATAGCGAGATCAACCGACATTAATAGTAATGTGAATTCATAATGATAAGATTTTTAATTTAATTTTAGCGACTCTTAATGGACCTTTACTTACTCTTTGGTTGAAATTATCTTTACAGGCAAATTTCAGAGGTTGTAAGTGCAAGTGTATAATTAATATACAAGAAACCTGACGTTCAGCACCTACATTTTCAAGCTTTTCATGAAAACTTTAAATAAATTCAAAGGCATTTAAATACTTGAGCTACTTTTTATAACAATATCTTTTAAAATATTAAGAGTACATCTGCATAGAATTATTTACTAGCTATCTGACTATATCTGACCAAAGTATCGCAGCCGCATGAAATCACAAGACCTAGACAATTGAGTTCTACAATTGAGTTCTACAATTGAGTTCTACAATTGAGTTCTACCTACGTGTGCCTTTATGCAGTTCAAGTCATAAGATAAGTGTTTGTCAATGAGTATTATTGTAACTGTCGTGGATGCATTTTATTTCCTAAGTAACGCAAACGACCTCAAATCTTCATCGAATCTCGCGCCAGAGAATAGGAACGAGGCATCCTTCCATCTTATCGTTATTATTTCGAATTAAATGGAACAAGCCTTCGTAGAATTAAATGGCCAATGAAGCCCAACACAAGTGTGGTATTTGGTCGAGCAGAGCTTTTTCTTTTTCCATCGATCATCCACATTCATCGGCCTAAATGATGTTGCGCGCGTAGAGCTTAGCAGACACGCCAAAGCCAAACCATTGCCACACCCACTGAATATAAATCATTACGTTGAGATCATTTGACACGAGTTGGGCATAAGCGGCGCCTCTTGCCGCTCTCGTGTAATTGCCAGGTCGGGGCAATGCTCACGTCGCCGTGAAGGAATCATCGAGATCATCCTCGAGAGGCTGGCTGCCTTTCTCTTTGAAGCTTCGCTCCTATCCGCTCGGCTCAGGAAGCGCGGCTTACGATCATCGGAAGTCTTTCCGCGTCCAGCCGCCAAACACTTTTTCATCTTCGTTTTAATTTCCGTTGGAACGGAGGCGCGAAGATGAGGGGGTGGGGTGGGGCGCGCGCAGCTGCAGGACTTTTTCTTCCCTGATTTTCACTCGCCGCGAAACTGTTTGCCGTGGCGTGCATATGACAGCCAACCCCTTTTAATCAAAAAAGAGCTCCGAATTACTCGCGGACGAGCGAAGTGGGCACTCTCGGGAAGAATTATACGTCCAGGAGGTAGCTGAGGAGGAGTGACGTTTTTCTTTTGGTTTGCGCCCGAATTTTTTTACGGCCCACGAGATAAATGCGGAATGTTCGAATTGTGAGAGAACAAATTTATTTTTATTTTTGTATTTAAACGAATTTCAAAAGCCAGAAGGATTTTAAACATCAATCATGCATTCATGTCGTGTAGCTATTCAAAAAAAAAGTAATTTAAAAACTCTCTCTCTCTCTCTCTCTCTCTCTCTCCTACTCCACCTATCGGGTTAAGTAGTTAATACTTGTGCGCAGTTCATAAATGTTGATAAATGAACTCGACCTTTCGATGCTAATTCTTTAAACAAATCATTTCAAAGGAACCGCATAATTTAAAATGCATTGAAATCAAATTTATTGTAATGAAATATTTAGTGACACTCAAGCTGATTAAGGCCTCAACAATACCACTTGGGCCATAAATTAATTGAAGCGTATTCTTTGAAGCACGTAAGGCATGACTCAACAAACATATATTTATATAATTTCATATAAAAAGATATAATCCTTACTTTAAATTATAATTCAAGCTCATGTAAATCGGAAGATTCTCTATTTCTGTACGAAAAAAGCTTGAATTCTTGAAAAGGAAACGTCTGAAATAAAATATTTTTTTACGAATTTTTAAATTTAACTATGAAATGAAAATCATCTTTTAATGAAATAATCCTTTTTTCTTCTTTTTTTTTCTAATGATTTATAGCAAATTATGGTCAGTTTAATTGAATTAACAAAATTTTAATGAACTGTACATGTAGATTTACATTCTCTTATAAGGATCTTTTATACTTATAATGACACTTTTACCTTTATTACGACGATAAGGCCAATGAAACCATTAGATCGTTAAATTAAATTGGGAATATTGTAATTGTCAAAAATGAAATTGTAATTGTTGATGTTTTTAAAATCCATGCATCTGTAGTTTTTCAATTGCCAAAGGTAAGGCCAAAGTGCATTTAAATGCCAAATGTTGTCTATAACGAGTATCTTAATTATTAATTGGAGTGGTAATCCGAAGGAAAATTTCAACAAGTGATTCAGGCACGCATATCAATAATGAAGATTTAAAGGGCTTATGCTTATAAAATTGTTAAACTGGCACTAATATGGAATAATATAGAGATTTTGATTATTCAGGCTCCTTGGCTCTAAAATTATAAGCCCGCGGTTTCCACTCTCCTTAGGGAGTTGAGTTCTAAGTTTAGTACTATAAGCTAATATTATTATTAAACGAAAGTGTGAATTTATGAAGCACAAACTTGAAATGAACGCTTAAAAAACTTTAGAGAGAAAGAAAGAAAAAAAAAGTAATAATAAAGCAAGCACTGATGGTTATAATTAAATGTGAAATTATACATAATGAAAATATGTAAAATACAATGTTGTATTTATATATTTTAATTTTCATTTAAAGCAAGAGATAGGAAAATAACGGTGAATATTATCATATAATGAGCGGTAATTTTAATCAATTTAAATAATCCCTTGAAAAATTTAGCCTCAATTCGTCTGCGTTTTTTTTTCTTATTTGTAATCTCATATTGTTGGCTAAATTATTGTAACTCAAATAATATTACTAATTAAAAATTAAGTACAATTACACTAAGCCCAATAAGAAACTGAGCGCGTTAAAGTAACGATATATTAAAATAAACTTTAATTCATTTAAATTTTAATTATTTTTAAATGCCAAGTAAATTAAAAAATAAAAAATAAAAAACTTTAGAAGTTACTTGAGTATAGTTGCAAAAATAAATTCCCACGAGCATTTTTCGAATAAGGTTATTAAGTATAATTTCACATTCTGTCGGATTAATTAAACTCAAAATTAGTTTGCAATGATAATATTACTACTTCAATAACAAAAAGCTAAGTTCATTCTTGTAATTAATCTAAATATCTTGGAGAAATTGTATCTGAAACTTTGAATTAACTGATTACGGCTGGCGTAATACAGCTGCAATATCCTTCGATATTTAATTTCCTATATATTCTACAATAAATATCGAATTTCTTTTCCACGTAAATAGATGTACGATAAAAGAAGCTCTTATCAGGTGAATTCGTAAAATCTCGAATTATCAATTAACTGAAATACCTTGTCTTTCAATTGTTTCCGTCAAATTCCTTCCGAACGAATTCAGCAAATTCATAATTACGTGTAAATTTATTAACCATCGCAGATTCAGAAATCACCAGAATTAATATCATGGATACATAATTAGAGCAAAAATTAGGAGGATCGATAAGTAGACATCAAAGTAATATCCTCATCGAGCAATTTTATTATAAACGTTTAGTGTGCTCTTAAGCACTCAAAAACTCATTCCTTTTGCATAAAAATTTATTTCTACGTTCACATACATAAATTACACACACACATTATATAATCGGAAAATAAGATGTATAATATCAAATCAGATTTAAAACTCGTATTGATAACGTTATATACGAATAAATTACGATTAACTCTCTATGTTTAATTGAATTTCCATTGTGCTAATTGTAATATCTTTAAAATATTTTAAACAACTCGATATGCACACATACAAGCCAAATTACCGAGCATATAAAACATAAGCACGTTTCTCATATATAACTGTATTCTATTGTGTTATCTTGTTGTCCAATTGAATCTGTATTAAAACAATATTAATTAGTACAATAAGCACTGATGAACAGTGTCTTGTAACACGTAACGACAACTTTTGTAAAAAAACCTGTTTATGAAAAAGAGCGACGAGTATAAAAAATATTTCTCTCCTTACGATTGTCTGCTGATTTTCGTTTGGTCTTGGAATTTACAAAATGTGAATTTTATAAATGAAAAAATTTTATCTCCATGAATGCATTATTGTCTGCGTATATAGTAAATATGTTTTTGTTCCTAATCAAAATGATAAGCGCCTGACATTTCAGGATAGCGAACGAATGATTTACACAAGAAATTTATGCATCGTATGATGGGAATTAAGGTTCTTTGGCTGCTGGTGAAAAGCACGTTTGAAGCAACGAGTTCCCTCAAAATTTTGTATTCCATTCTACTTTGTATTGTAGTAATTGTTGTAGATTGATCAGGTGATAAATTCCTGAGCATCCTGATATTCTCATGGCTTGTAATTTATTATCGATAGTATCTATAGTGGGGGCAGTAAATTTATTCAGTATCTTGTATATTGGTGTGTAATTTACTGCAATTCAATTTCCTATTGACGTTATGGCATGAGTTAAGTCGTGCAAGTATTTAATGTTTCCGATAGTTGTCGAGTTATTGTTTATAAGACGAATGACTTGGTATAAGTAATTATGACCTTAAATTTTTACCTAAATTTAGGTGTTTTGCGCCTAATTGTACTCGTCAGCTTAAATTCTCATTTGGCTCAGAAAATATAACGCGCAGGTACTTATGTCCTTAAAATTGTTTACATTTTCATCTTGAAATGATTTTTAAAATTGTTTACATTTTTATCTTGAAATGATCCTTAAAATTGTTTACATTTTCATCTTGAAATGATCCTTAAAATTGTTTACATTTTGATCTTGAAATGATCTTTAAAATTGTTTACATTTTTATCTTGAAATGATCATTGCTGATTACTGTCTAATTTACTTCCTAATATACTTGAAAGAATGTCATTTAATTCTCCAAGACATTTTGTAATTACATTAAATTACGGTTTATAAATTCTTACTTGTATAATCGCTATTTCTTGGCAATATTTACAATTTGTTCATTATAAATATGCGTACTTTAATGGGAAAAATTGCAACTGAAATCTTTAATGGTGATTTTGAAATTTAATATTCTCTTACTGAATAGTATCAAGATGTACGAGATTTCCAAAATGTTTACAAATATTTACAAAATATTTTTTCAGCTTGTTATAAGCGATGTTAAGGGTATTTGATATTTTACTAAATTTTCTCCCAAGATACTGAGCAATAATGCACTATTGGAAATTTAAATTATTCTATAATATAATTAATAATTGAAATAAGTCACATTATCCGGAGAGCACGAATTTCCATATTTTTTTCTCAAATAACTTCAATCAATTATTATTTTTACAAATTTCTTCATTCTATCAATATTAAAAGCTTTTTTACACACAGGCAAACCGATATCACTATTTTTTTATTCATGAAGGTATCACTTGCACAAGTTTCCAGTTTCATAGTATATCTAGTGGTATAGAATGATATTCCTAGAAATTCTTCTTCCTGTATTCTGTATTTGAAGAAAGCAAATTCCAACACCGTGGCTCGCCTACGTGTCAACATTACCGAACTTTTGATTTCTTACTTATGCTCCTCGGGATGGCCAGTGGTGTTTCAATTTTTCGATAATATAAAGATACAAATGTATTATATTAAGATTTCTCTATAATAATAATTTAGCTCGGAGAAATTCTAGAGACAGGGCCATTAAACTCGTTTAAATCGATCATTTTTCTTAATTTCAATTAAATTTACAATTAAACTTGCTCATATATATATATATATATTTCATTGCTATGTTAATTATTATGACTTCAGTGCTTACATTTGATGAATATAATCAAATAGTGTGATTTAAATTACACGTGCATTATTTTGACTAATCGCTGTTATTATTATTACTAATTGCAAGTACATTTAAATTGCGCTTACTATGTTTTCCCTCTTTTTTTTTGTCTATTCCGCATTAATTATTTTATCTTTTTTCCCATTCAATTCTTTGCTATGAATGGGAGTTTCTATTTTGTACTTTTGACTCTCTTGGATTGCCTTTTCAAGATCACTATTCCGGAAAGGTATCAAGTGTTTTATAAGATTTGCCCTTGCTTGACTCGCAATACGCTCAGATATTATTTCAGATTATATTAGAATGGTAAGAAATATTTATACAACCTTTATTTATGTGTTTAGAGGGAACAATTCTTTTAGTCGCGTATTTATCAGCTTTTAATTTTACAGCTCAGGCTATTTTTCTCAATTAGCTGCTTGGTACATTCCATTGAAATCTCATGAAAGTACATTTTTAAGCATATACGCTTATTATATATATTTTATGGCACAAGATAACCATGAATGCGCAATTTTCGATATTCGGCGCTGCATTTATCGATTGATTCGTGCTCCGAGTCGCGTAAAACTTTTCGTATTACGAGAAGCATATTCTTTTATTTTCATTTTATTATCTTCCTCAAAGGAGTGAATTTGAACACTAGGAGGAAGCCAAAAACCATCAATACGGCCATCTCCCGACGAGAGATACCTCCTTTGTTACATATAACGAGAGCAATCTTTTTTAAGAAAAGGTAGACTGGCAAAATAAATAGGCGTCGGTTTATTTGGTCGGAAATTGAAACTGAAACCTCCCGCTCCTTCCACGGATATCCGTCTAATTAAGTTATGCACTTCTTTCTTCGAGCAATACTTATATATCACAAGGTTATACACTACACCTTCATATACTCAACAAATAGAGTAACTTTCATTACATTGAATTACCTATAAGCATTAACTATTATGGGCAAAAATAAGTCACTTTGGCATTCATGTTAATTATCATATAGACACAATTGAATATGACTTTTTTTGCTTTTTCTTTCTTATCGTGTAAGTTTTTTAAGCAATTTGAGCATTAATTTTGCGCTACAGTATCACGCTTTGCGCATATTATAATCAAGCATACATTATTGATTCACAGTAACAAGGAATTTAATGCTTATACCAAATTGATGGATAACACCGTATCAATTTATGGCAATTTTATCGGTAAGCTTTTCCCATAATCTGCTAAGAATTATCAAGTTATCTCGCCCAGACGACTCAATTATTTTTTTAATAAGTTATGAAAAAAAAGCTCATTTTATTCTTTTCATTTTTTTACTTAAAATTTTTAACCTATTCAATCATACAATATATATATAATAGGTCATTTAATTATGTAATTATTAAACTGATAATTGATATGCGAATATGCATTGATTCACAGGATCCGTGAGATTTTTCAGGCTGCTTCGCATCATTTACTAATATTAGTTTCATTTCGTCGACATCGCAAACAATTATGAAAAATTATTTGATGTAACTCGAGCGATTTCGTGATTTGCTTGATGTTATATATTGCTTTCTAGTTAGTAATTTTCTCTCTTTAGAGCACTCGTGATTTAAACAGTACACTCCGTTATAGTCTTTAGTATCAGATATTTCAGCTACAATTATTATATGATACATCAATCACAATGGATATTAATATCGACATAAAAATATTTGCATCTGCTTTCTTCTGCATTGAAGCTGTTATTATTGCTGTGTACTATTGTAACATAATAAACGTTGTTATTTTTTTTTAGTATTAGTAATACTCTCATGTATTTTGCAAGCGATGAAAAATTCTTGCAACTTTTATTAATGAATAATTACAAGCAATATTGTTGTAATATTATAGTATTAAATCCTTCGATGTTTAGCATCCCTCTTCTGTTTACTAAAATCTGACGAATTTAAAATAATTGCTTAAAATGTCAATTATTTCATTATCCTTTTATTGCTTATCCTTAAAATTCTTAAAATTGCCACCAAGTTCTTCAAAATTAACTTGAACGAGAAATTTGTAAAAGTCATAAAGTATTCATGAAACTTTATCATGAGCATGCAAAAATATTTTTTGCGACCATCCTTTAATACTTAAATCATCATCAAAGACCGGTACAATTGAATTTGTCCACCAATTGCTTAATTAATACAAAATGTCATTGCCATCCACTCGGTGTACATCTTCAAAAATCTATGCAATTGATAGAAAGGTCAATTGCCTATAAAGAAAAAAATAGTTAGCTTTTCCGATAATGGATTTATTATAGCAATCAGAAGTTTTAAGAGTCGAATGGCAAATGGAAGTGAAAGCGAATGGAATCTTAAGTATTGCTAAAATCACTCGACTATCGTGCTCCGCTATCACCAATGTACATTCTGGAATACTAATAAGCCAAAACAATGAATCCAATAAGCCACAATTAATAGAACAAGAGAAACAATATCGTATACATGCGAATGATTCGGTAAATATTTGCGTGCGTTAGTTCATCCATCGAAGCGCCATAATCGTGAACAATCTGCTCTTAAATGTCGGACAATCTCGAGGACGCGGAGACGTCAAACGAGGAGGGAAGGAAGCGCTCGGACGTCACCAAACAATCCAAAACAAATCAAAATGACCAGTTTGGATTCTCGGTCACGCCGTCCTCGTAATGCCCGTAAAGTAAAATAATCTGCCACGGCAGTAATGGCTCGTGCAACCAACGCCGACGGCTTATTTGAATTTCCAAAAGTATCCCGAACACTTTCCGCCCCTCCAACGCCTGCGCTCTCTCTCTCTCTCTCGCATGAAATATAAATTTATCAAGGCGAGGACAAAAAAGTGTCTGAGCCACCGCTGAAAATTCAAATTTATCGATAGTGGAATTGTCTTGGGGCGGTGTTTGCTCGGCAGCATCGATGGGGACGCCGGCACCGAACATACTATGCTCGTCTTAAACAAGGGCAGTGCGCGCGAGAGAGAGAGAGAGAGATGCTGGGACAAAGAGAAGGAGAGAGAGAGAGAGGGGACTTCGATCTACCGATATCATAGCTCATCGTCCTCGGGAATTAAATTGGAGGAATTGGATTTTGCGCTTATGCACGTGTGTGCGTGTGTGTGTGTGTGTGTGTGTGTGCACGGCTCTCCTGACTGAAGCTTGACGGTCTCTCGGACTGCCAACGCAGCGATCAATTGAGTGCTCCTCGGTAATTTAAATCAGAACGCGTTGTTCCAAGATATTCTCCATTGATTTGCAAATATTGACAAATATCTCGCCGCCATGAGATGCGCCTGCAATATTTATTTTCGTCTGCTTTTTGAGAAATCGCGAATTCGCGTTAGAAATTGAAATTAACTTTAACGTACGTCGCTTTAAAATTTTAATTAATAATTTTCGACTCTGCTTTCATAAAAGAATTGTTAACTTCAAAAGTATAAAATCAAATACAATATTATGCTTAACAACTACGTTAAATTTATTCATGTTCATAATTGGCTATCTACGCTAAATTTCAGGGAAAACGCTTCGCAAAGTGCGCTCGTGCTGCCCACCATAGGATCATAATAAAATTTCATTCCATAATCATTTCTTTTGCCCTACGTAAATGATAATATTAAATATTGGTGAAATTGTTAAGTACGTAGTATATTGCGATGAATCAAAGTGTTTCTAAATTTGTATTACATGAGACGTGGGTAAAGAAATCTCTTCGATTACGCCTGGGATCTCACTCATTAATCGATTACTTAGCAAATAATCAACCTAATTGTCGAGCCCTTAGTTCCATTAAATATATATTACGAAAATATAACTATATGCATATAAAGTTAACAAATATAAATGATGACAGATTTGAATTAATTAAGTAGTTAATGGAATTTTCATTTAAAGATGGATGGTATTTATTTTCGGCCTATCATCAATATTTTTTACGCACCTTAATTATCATTCTAATATTTTTTGATTTTTAATATTTATAATGCAAATAATCTTTTTTATAAAAACTCAAACTAACTTACGACTCCTATCAGTACCGGAAATATTACAATTCAGTAATGCTAAATTTTAATTACATTAATTTATTAATTTCACAGCTAAACTGTATTATGATAATTTATTTATAACTCTTTTAAAATTATATTCAAATTAAATGACAAAATATCAATATTTTCTGAACAATGATAAATAACATGACACTTATATGAAACATTATAAACAAATATTTTTAAGAATATGCCTATTATAACATTTCAATTCTATCATATAAATCAAAGTATATAATATCTACATGATATATAGACTTATTTAAGATAATTTTTAAGATAATTTTTTTAATAATTTATTTATAAATAAATATAATAAACTTCTTATAATAGGTGTAATAATTATTTCCAACAGTAATAATTTCAGATCAATTAATTCTGAAATTTAGAGAAAAGATGTAATTAATTCTGACAATATAAATATATCTTCTATTTGTATTAATTTTAAATAAATAAACTCAAATATAAAGCATCGGTTTCTTTTAATTCCCATACTTCCTGTGGAGCTAATAATATTACATATAATAATATAGCTAATAATAATATATCTTCGATAAATGTAAGTAATTAATTTTTTGATTAGGCTCTTTTATTCAATACCTTCCCTGCCATTATTTTTAATTCCAAGTTCAACGTTAACGACACATACTATCGTACGAGAAAATAAATTTATGCACTCATTATATATGAAACGGCCATTTAAATTTAACTTATCACTCACCCTATACGAATAATTAAGCTTTCGCCCTCTTAATTGAGTTCAAAAGGGTTTAATTCATAAAATGAGTTGATTCGATCAATTTCTTGAAAATACCAACCTTTCATGAAATATAAATATTCGAGAATCATAACTGAAGGATTTTGTGTGAAACATTCTTAAAAAGAACAGTGTGTCGCTCTCTTTAAAATCTATCCGCATTAAATTTACCATTAAATTTACTGCACATTTACTATACTGCAAATTTACTACAATTTTTTTTTACATGCTTATATATAAGCACAAAGTTCACTCCAAATGTTGCATTATTTAATAAACGTTAATGAATCTGACGATAAAATGTACTGTAATAATTTTCAAAAAAGATTTCAAATTCTATTTAGACTATTTAATTAATTTGTATCCTTGAATATGCTTTTTCGATTGAGCTCGATACATGTACAATATACAATACATGAATTCAAATAAATATTAATTAAAATGCATTTCAAACAATATATAAATAAAACACGAGTTTGATAACATTTTGAATTTAATAAGAAAGCAATTGCTTTCAAAACTCAAAAGCTAAAAGTACATTTTATAACTTTACTTCGGATGCATTTTATATTTTCAAGTTACTTCAAATATCTAAATAAGCGAACTAATCATGTTTTTTTTTATAAATTTCACAAAATATAATTCTGGTCTGACTAGAACCATCCTCTACTACTTACCTCTGTTATTACAAATATATCGATAATTGTGTTTTTGCATTGTATATGCTGTTTTTCAAGTCAAATCGAGAGTATAAATTTGAAAGGATTAAAGAAATAGCTCCTGCAATGTAAACATAAATATAAAAGCTACTCGAAACATTGCAATTAGATATTTATAACCAACATGCTACTGTGAAATCTATCTCATATATAATAACTCAATATAAATCTTCTATATATTACAAAGTCTAAGCACAATAATATTCTCTCTCAAAATACTATTACAAAAGTTTCACATTAAACCAATATTATCGACTAATTTTCCAGTTTTTGAGTAAAAAATTTTTTATGATCGCTACTATATAGACAAATTACATTATAATAATTATAGTTAAGAAAATATTGAATCCTCATTGAAAAATAAAGAAAATCAATTTAAAAACAATAAATTAATTTTGCTTTTTAATAACCTTTATCAAATCTTGAAACTAATTGTACACATAAATAATCTTTTTTTTATGAAAAAAATTATTCTGATATTAATATAAACAATATTTGCAATTCTGATATAATTGAATAAAAAAAAACTATTTTGAGTTTATTTTAAAATATTTATTAATTAAATATAATTATAATATCAAATTTATGCGACCTTGTCATATATCGAATTATTTCTCTCTTCGAACTCTAATATGTGTAATATATTTTTAAATTGATCTTAATCGCTATAATATATTCTAATTTACTATTAAGAGTATTTGATATTTAATATTAAAATCTTTAATATTTCATATAAAATAATAAAGTACTCTAACTACCTTTTTTAATAAAATTGACTGTAACGTAAAATTATTAATAAGTAATGTAAAGAGTGTGCAAAAATTTCTGACAATTCAAGAATTGTTTTATTTCAGTAAATATTATACACACCATTTAAAATAATATCTTTACAATATATTTTTCTTAATCTTGATATTCATACTTTTTAATTATATTTTTTGACACTCGAAGCTATTTATTTAATTGCATTACTCGTTTTTATCAAATATCTTAACATAATTTTGTATAATTTAATTTATTAATATATAATGTTGATATTTAACACATATTTAACGAGTTTGAATTAAAATTTATGACCTAGCATTTCGTGATATTTAATAATGAGTTTATTTTAAATAAAATTAATTGATATCCACTCTAACAGAATTCTCATAAACTGTTGGAGTAATCAATCTCTTGCCTTTTGTCTCTGTCTAACAGTTCCCTTCTAATTTTCTCCTTTATATCATTCTTTTACTTCCCAAGTAGCAGAAAACGATGAATAACAAAAGCAATGAGCGAGAATTGAAAACTGCCAATTTGCTCTTTACACTTATGAAAATAACTTGTACCTTCGAAGTACAAACCGCAAAGGAATTATTTCTTAACTGCGCTTACACGGCTACGAAGTAAAAATGTTTACACCAAATATTGTTCGAGGAGCAATGCTTACTTCCCCAAACCCTTATAAATGGGAATTTCGCGAAAAATAGAACTAACTGTGTAAAGATACAGAGGGAAGTAAAATAATTGACCGGCAATGAAAGAGAAACTACTTTTTCAAAATGTTTTGCATTTGCGAAGCATTATTATGATGTAGAATACACAATAATTGCTTATTACTTACTGATATTGAACCAAGAAATATTACTCTTAGAAAATTAGAAATGTATTTATTAATCATTAATAATGTAATATGTTGTACTTGATATTGTGTACTGAAAAATTAATAAATAAAAGTTCGAGTGTTCCTTATCATCAGAATATCACTGAATCAAAAAAGCGAAGGATTTTTTTATACAACTTATTTTTCTAACAGCGATTATATAAATAAAATATAATATTAACATGAATAATAGTATGAACTTATATATCGCGGACGAATATTTGGTTAAAACTCTTTAATATCAATGCCAAGTACTTTTAACAGCTAATATTTATAATTGAACTACTTTCCAAGTAAAGAATGTACCCCACTGACAAAAGAGATAGTTTAAAAACTTTTATCGTTATTATTATTACTTTCTCTTGCTTTCAATGACAGGCATTCTTTAAGCAAGTTTGCTCTTTAATAAAAATGTTTTAATCTTTAAAAGGATGGCAATCAATTTAAAAATCATTGTTCTAAACTACAGATTGAAGTTTTCATAATTTCACGAAGATGATATTGTATTACGTATTCCTTACAGTTGATATAAATTATATTTCGTTCGAGGTTCCGTGGAAGTCTCGAGCAGCTCGAGATAATACGTTATTGTTTGGAAATTCGTTAGAATATTTGAATATGTTGATGATTATCAGAGTATATTCCAGAAGCTTTAGTCTTCTAGAATTTCCTAATATGCCGATTTTCGTCGCGAGGTCTCTTAACGACAAAAAGTAAAATCAACATTGCTTTCTTATAACATACGGATTCTCGAAAATAGCAATCGCGCTTTATACTTTGTTTATTGCGCAGCAGCTTAAGGCCACCAATGACATTACAAACATTACAAAGACAATGGTGCTCCAAATAATTAAAGTTCCTCGCTACAGAATATACAAGCAAGTGACCACCTTTCACGAAGAAGCGGGCTGATGAACATAAATGCGAGTGCATGAGCCATGCACTCGGCACTTGAAGAAAATCTCACGAATAATTAGTATTGACAAGTGTTGAGGAGCCGGATCAGTGCCAGTACAGAATATAACGGTGAATAATATTATCTGGGATTGGCGGCGAGGGCGGAGCGGCTTTCACTGCATTTCTCTTCCCTAGCAGAGAAAGGAGAGCTTCGAACTCAATCTACCTACGACCTTCATGAAGAACATAAAGGTAACTTGTGCTTGGAGTTCTACAAGCAACGACCATAAACCATATATATATATATATATATAGATTGACATTTTTAGTTAAATAATATGACTCACACGATCCAGAGCAACGCAATTATTTTGCATCCAATTCTCCCTCTCCCCTTCCACTATCTGCTTCTCCCACTCACCGTCTCGACGAGAATTCACACTCGGATTTATTCCCGAACACACTTAATAAATTTCAGCTCAAGAATATTATACATGAGAAATTGGTCTGTACATCATTAGTAATATTTTGCTTTTATAAAAACAAATTCACTAGATAACTATAAATTTTACAGAATACATTATTGTATTCTGCGCATCAGCTTGAACAAAATCATCTTGATTAAAAATTAAAAGAAATAGTATTTTAAAATTGAATAATTTTAAAATTAAAGGCTCCTCAAATGTCAATTTAAAAATGCCTTTTATTTAAAAAAAATTATATATAATTAGGTATAAAGTTATGTCAATTAAAATAAACAATGGAATTATATTCAATTGGTTTACAGTGAAATTTTTGGACAATTAAAATTATTAAAATGAAAATTTACAAAAACATATAACATAAATATATCACTGACGTTTATATATTGAATTAGATATAAGTATGCAAGTTCGTGTACAGCTTAATTTATAGTGATGTACGCAAAGAAATTTATATAAATTTTATATAAATTATATTTTAATTCATGTAAACGAATTAAATGAAAAGACAAAAAAAACTTTTTCCTCTCTTTAATGAAGCATTAGATACTAATTTTTTATTTAGAAATATATATGCTAATTTAAAAAAAACAATGATCTTAATTATGTAAAATTTCGGAAGATAATATCACTGTTGAATATGTAAATATTTGAGAAAATTAATATTATATGTCATGACATTAGACGTGTGAGTAAAATGTAAAAACTTGTAATAAATATAATCCATAATATAAACAATTATTTAAGCGAGTAGCGATTTAATTTTATCTATAAAAGTGAGAATAAATAAAAAATAATTACACACAGTGTAAAATAATTGCATAAAACATCACATAACCTATATAAAATAAATCAGCGTATGTTTAAAATATTTTATATAATAATTATATGTAATATACAATCAAATAAAATCTTCAGAAAAGTAAAATTACTTTTTCTGTTCTCGAAACTTGATCGCACTTTTTTCTTCATATATGTATATGTGTGTGTGTATATATAGGTATGCCTATATACGTGTATATATACATGAATTTATTTTTTCATTAAAAAACTTGCATTAAATAAAAACTTGCCTTTTTGAAATGTATTCTCATTAACTTTTACCAATTAAATTTTTTTCTTATATTTATCAAATGTCCTTCAAATAAGCTGTATCGTGTTGTTCCATCCTAATGAAATATGTTGGACGTTTCTAACATTAATGATTCTAAATAAGAGACCTAAGCATATAAATGAATTATTGTAAAATTGTGAAGCATATTAATACAAATTGTCTGACCTTAATTGTTAATTAAAGAAATGCGTTTTATACTAAAAGCCAATGTTTAATTTGTAGTGAAAGCGACGTTACCGAAGAGACGTATGAAAGTACAATGCCCTCCAGATATTGGAATATTCCCGGACTATAATCATAAGTATAATGTAAAAAATATGAGATAGACAGCAAGGGGACGAGATTTTTTTTTAAATTCCATCAAACCAATCCTCAAAGCCGGACTAAACACAATAATGACGTGTTATACCAGCCGAGGATCATACTTCGGCAAAGGCAACAAGAATTCAACAAAAGCACGCCAATGGAGAATCGCATCTAATTTAGTCCCGTGTATTCGGTGTAACGCGGCATTTATCCGATATCGATTTGTGATGGGGAGACTCGGCCATAATCTGCCCCCAACCCCTCCTACAATCTAGTCTAGCCCAAAAAAATGCCGACAATTCGTAATTACACGAGTAAACACTCGTTCCTGTCCTACGAGGCCCCACTGTCTTATTCGATTTCGCGTTGCCGAGTGACCGCCGGCCTCAAAGGAAATTGACCGGGCGAAAATGAGAAACGAGGTCACCGCGAAACTCATGAATGACGAGAGCCTCGGCTTTAACCCGCCAGCCAATAAATTTTAATCGCCACTCCCACGAGACCCACGTTAAATTACTTCTTCGCGGCCACGGCTCTTTTTCCCTTTCAATGGCACTGCCATCCATCCCCTCCCTCACCTTACCTCTCCCCTCTCACCCTCTCACCCTCTCTCACTCGCTCGGCGAAGCCCGGCCACGTCCGAGCCCGTCCCCACTCCGACGAGCCGAGCGTGTGAAAAGGGGTTTTGTGAATGAGGACCGAGCGAAGCAGGTGAATGCTTAGTTGAATATTTCAGCTAAGCGACTTGTTACTTTGCTCGTCCACGAGTTTGGGAGGAAAATTTTTTTTTAACTGACTTTCCAAGCCATTCCAATGTACTACTCGCTGATTAATGAAGCGCGAGCTCCTTCAATTCTCCATGACTAAATGGAATGTTTTGGCACTGTCTTGTAAGTACTTATTTTGCCGGCCGAATTAACATTCTCCTGGCAAATAAACTGCAAGTGCGATTAAACAATTTTTGGAAGACAAAAACATTGCTCCTATTGACGCGGCAAAATTACTCTTTAATCAGAATTTGATCAATTTTATCCTGCAAGTAGCATTTATATCGTAAATATTTCCAAAGGAACTAATGAATATTCTCCAATGGAAAAGTATAAAATTCAGAGATTACCAATAGAAAGGGACTCTTGAAAAACTTTTTTTTCTTAAAACATTTAATGAAATTTCACCGGCTACTGTCACAAGTACTTTTAAACGCGTAATCTCTTGGATTTTTGCACTTTTGTCATCGTACATTCTTTTGTTCGAAACTCCACGTTGCCTCGTATTTTTCTCAATTGTTACCATTAATATGTAAAACAGCGGATTTTCAAGTGCAGCTGTTTACTACCACCTATGTTTATTAAATTTTTATTGCAGCTTCGAAGAAAAAAAAAAAGGATGATATTTCATAGGCTAACGTGTAATATTTACATCTGCAACAAAGTGGTATTATTCGTAGATCCTCGAATATTCGAATTTACAAATTTTATTAACAACTACTGCTATCTGCCGATAAAAAAAAAAAGTTATATATTGTAAAAAAATGTTTGATTTTTAATCGCAACATAATAATACGCTGAAATCCACACTCCGATAATCTATTTTTTTAAAGATTACCTATTTACGAAGTACCTCTATGATTTTATGGAGATGCCACTCCATGCAATGACTAGAACATTTATATTACTTCAATCTGCGATTATCTTTATTATCTCGTTCGTTATGCTTTAAGGTGTACGTGCGCGCGCGCGCGCGCGCTCACCTTTACCCTCAGCTTTACTACTAAGCGAAAAAATGCAATTGTAACAAATTTCTTTCGTAACCCAATGCAGATTAAGTTTAGGAAATTGACGATAAAATTAAATCATCTATTTGACCTATTTACAAGCTCGAGGTAAGATTGTTAAATATATATATAGTGCGACCAACTGAAATATTCAAACAAATTGAGATTAACAATTCGTCCATTAATACATTCAAGTGACTTACATTTACTAACGTCACAGATTATTATCAAAGAAACTATAATTAATAATACACAATTTGATATACCAATGTAGAAATTACTTGCCCGAAGCTTACAATTAATTAATAATAATTTTATTGACAGAGCACCAAGTTTCATACGTACCATTAATTTATAAGTAATGTGTGACTAAATTATTAATTAAACAGAAATTCTGTGTACAGTTCGTGTATATTATAGGTTAAGCGCTCGTCCCTATATTAACTTTTCAAATAAAAAACAGGCTACGGCTAAGCGGTGGGGAATTGCAGATTAGGTTAGTTAGCTTTTGCTAATAAGGAAGTGTTGCAAGTTTTGGGTAATCAATTTCAGATAGAATGTTGCGTTTACGTTTTTTCCAAAACAAAATTTAATCAATTAAGTTAATTTCGTAATTGACTACGTATATATATATATATATCATTATCTAAGCCAATGCACACGCACACACACGCACGCGCACACGCACGCACGCATACTGACTCACTCATAAAGTAAAATTGACCGATGATACTATTTGGTTAAAAATAAATAACATGCAGTATAATTTAATAAAAATTGATAAGACATAACAAATGTTCATGTCATTTTACGAGCAATGAGTTAGTTCGATTGCACAAATAATGAAAAATATTTCATTTATTTAATGCTTTCGCAAACAATCTACTTATCAACCATTGTCATAAAAATGTATTGAAATTGCCAATAATTAAATGATAATAATTTGACAATATTATAAATAATATTTTGACAGTTCACATAAAAATTAAACATTCAATTGTGAATTTTTATTACTTATCTAATAAATCGTTGCTTATAAATGTGAAATTCTTTTCTAATAAAACATGTTAAATATTTAACCAATTTACTTTTATTGTAAGCAGTAATGAACTTTGTTGGGTGAAAATTATAACTTTTAGGAAACTATATTGCATCTTCTCGTCAAAAAGCTGTTTATTATTCTTGAATGCGCGAGCTTTTTAAGCTGCACATTCACAATTATATCACAGTTCTTCCAACTCGTTGATCTAACGAACAATTGCACTTATTAACTTACTCTAGAAATGTAGATGAAGCTCCCGAATAGCTTTTCATTTCCCTCACTTACACGCGCACACGACTCCCCACTCTCTTCATTTAATTTATAGTTTTTGCGACAGCAAGTTGCCCATATCGAAACTTCCCTTACTTTAAGCCTTTTTATCGAAAGTCTCGCGCGAAACGCTGCATTTCCCCTCAGCCTCAACTCCCATGGCGCTGCTTTACTTATATAAAATACAATTGAATGGAAATTTAAGTGCAAAACAAGTTCGGCCCACACCCTACCCCACTACTCCATTTAGTATAATTAATGTCCGGCCTCGCGTGCCCATAACTCTCTTGCCACTTTTTTTTGCTATGCGTGTACCTTAATTACCAAGGTGAAATCCAGGGTGCAAGGTGGCATTGTACTTTCAAATTTACAGTTACGGCTTTTTAAGCCTTGTTTTCGAATAATATTTTCAAGAAATTCTAGATTTTTATGGCCATGCATTAATGGGAATTGGCGAGCTTGACGCTTATTTATCAATACTCGCTGCGTTTTTAAAAGTTTTTGATTTCATTTTTGTACAAGCTATAGAATATTATTGGGGGAAAAAAAATTAATATCCCGACAAACACTGGTTAATTAATTTATAATAAAATATACCCTTGCATTTCAATGAATAAAATTAATTAGATAAACAAAATCTATTACAACTAAATTTAAATGGCTATCAATTTTACGTGATATTCTTTTTTTTCAAAATAACGACTCGTTGAAAACATTATTAATAGATGCGCCTATCACATTTCAAATGCATCTTATAAACAGGATTGAAATTCTCAAAATACATATACACTGCATTTGTTTCTATCAATTGTACATTTCATTCTTGTATTTAGTTATCGCTCGTACTTTCTGAGATATAAATCGAAGAAAACATCAATTGAACCAATGTCACATGTAAATGTAATTGAGAATATCATTAAATTAAATTAAATCGTAAAGCGAAGTTTCCTTAAAAAATTCACATGCTTTTCATTTTTATAAAATAATACTACAAGTCAAATCTGCAAAATATTATCAAATATAATAAAGTGTACATTGAAAAGGCCATTTTATAGAATTCTAAAAAACTATAATAAATGGATTTTATTAAATTCTGAATCAGATATTTATGTGGATATTTTAATTTATTTATTATAATCGAAATACTCTAACTTGAACAATTTGTTAATTGGTTAATTATATACATATTTATCTATGGTAGAGACTATAGATTATTCATCATAAAATAGAATATTACAGCATAGGAATTGAAAATATTTTTAATAAATGTAACTGATAATAGTTTAATTAATTTATTTAAATAATAATTAAATAGAATATAGTATCGATGAAAGATGAATAGTGAATAGAATTTATAAATAGATTTGATAATAAATTTCTGCCAAAAACAGAAGGTGAATTTGTGCAATTAATCAAAATTATTATGAGTTTGTTGCTATTCTTATTGGATGCCTACTGAATCTATGTAATTATTATTGAAATGCAGGAATTTCAATTAATAATGTCCCAAATACATTTATATTATGTTTGCAATAGAATAGTTATAAGCAATATATGAATATTATGTCTGATGATGTAATAAAATTTTTTTTTATTTGATATTTATTAAAATTATATTCTGTTATGTATATATATTAATTTATGGATTTGTATTTATCAACTCTTTCTTTAGAACTTTGATATTAAAATAAGTACTATCCAGTTGGTAATTACGTATTCAATCAGAAAATTTGAACAAATTATTCGCTTGTATATGTTTATTGTTGAAAATCTATGATAAAGAATTTCGAAAACATGGACTTTTTCATTAAATAGATGTCAGAGAGAGAGAGATATACAATAATTGTATATGTATTTCAAATTACTCGTTCACTAATAATTTCATTAAAATTAGACGAATTTTGTTTGTATACTATGTTATTATCAATGAAATACTAAAAGATTAAAATTATTTGTGATTCACATATCCATCTAAGATTGCACTAATTATGCATTATCATATTAATCATAGAACACATATTCTGCTTGAAACTGAATCTACATTCAAATAATTCAAAATTTCAATGAATATTTAATGTGTACGTAAACTTAAATAATCATTAAACTGGAAGTGTCATTATAGTTATTCTACTCGATATATTAATAGAAAAATTCATATATTAATTGCGGATGAATGGATTTTCTGAAGAATAATATATAAAATATCACATATAAATGTACTGTTATTAGGTAAAAATAAATTTAAAAATAAGCGCATGAGGAATTCTTAATGTTTAATGTTTCTACTGAGAGAAATAAATATAAATAAGAACAATAGATACTTCTAAACATTCTTTATGTATAAGTTACAAGTGCAGCGTACTTTCAAATTTTTCATCTTGCAAAGTTACATTTTTCAAAAAAATTTCGCATGACATAACCTTTTGTGACTAAAGTTTTTTTTTTATAAATTTAAGGAAGTTTGAATATTTCTGCTAATAATTATATTCAAAAGACAACTGAATTATATGCTGCCATTATCATTAACTACGATGAATACTCGTTAATCAGAAAATTTCACGTGGAAATGCAATTGATAGTTAAATTTTGAATGTAATATATTTATTACTTGGTTCTTGTTAAATGATGATTAATTATTTTTCAATCAATAAACATATCTATCAATGTGTATATAAAACACATCAGATCAATAGACATATATATATATATATATATATATATATGTATACATGTATGTGTATACGTTAATTAAAAATTAATTTACTCTCTCGTCATTAGTGTAATTATTATCGATTACATGCCAAATTAATACTGCAAATAGTTTGTGAAACTATATTTACAACTATTTACTACTTCGATGTCAAGTAGAGTGCTTTTAGTATTTCATTATCAAAATTGCATATTAGTTTAAGATCCACATGTCAAGTATTTTTAAAATCCCAAGTTGTAGATTACATAATTGTAGGTATTACATTATTATAACAATGATACATTGTTATATTATTAAGTATAGCCTAGTCATGTGAGAAATCTATCTTTTTAAAGATATTTGAGTGGATTTTATCTTTTAAGTAGATGTCGTTGGTAATTTTATTTATAATTTTAATCCTTCGATTCGTGAGGTGAAAAAAAAAATGCAAAATCCTACCTATTAAACCGCTTGCAAATTTTCAAGAAACTTTTATGAAATTGTTGATGAAATTCAACTCAAAGTACACGATACATATAATACAAGACCAACTAATTCGCATTGAGTTCATAATTACGCGAACTCTAGAACAACTCGATATTTTAATTGACGAAACTCGAAGAGGCAATGTAATACGTCGACGTATCGGAAGGCGCAACGAGTCCGATCAACTTGGAAAATTGTCATTAAACCGACGTAAATTTCAGCTCCCCGATTAATTAGTGTAGCCCCGCGTAAAAAGTGCACGAATAATTAAAACTAGCCGCAGTTAAGGGTTGGAAGAGTAATAATCGCTTGCCGATAGTGCGACCACTTTTAACGAGGGCTTCGAGGAAAAGGCCGAAGACGATGTCGCACGCGACGGTCGTGCCCACCTCACCCGGGGCTGCAAACATTCGTTTACCTTGGCGCCGCCGGCGTGGACTCTCGAGGGCGACCCGTGGCGCGCGCGGGGGGAGGGGGAGGCGGAGGAGGGCGGAACGCGCCGCCGGCGTCTCCTCGCAAGGTGTGGTGTTGGCTCCTTCTCCCTCGCTGATATATCGCTCTCTCGCTCGCCGGCTCCCTTTCTCTCGCCCTCTCCCTCTCACGCACTATCTATCCTCACTACTCCCCTCGCTCTACTCTCGCCACTTGCTCTCTCTCACCCCCCTCCCCCCCCCCCCCCCCCCCCCCCCCCCCCCCCCCCCCCCCCCCCCCCCCCCCCCCCCCCCCCCCCCC